>BQNB010067814.1:0-34059 GCA_026074375.1 Tanacetum coccineum | reverse complement strand
TTGGATTGGATCACTTTTCGTAGAAATGGCGACAAGCTGTACACATTCAAAGAAGGCCACTACAACAGACTTTGCCTTTAAGATATAAAAGACATGCTACTTCTTCTTGTTCAAGGCAAGCTGACAAATCTTAACGTCGAGGAACATTTGCTTTGGGTGTCTCACTATGAATGTTTACAAGAATCGTTGTCCTCAGAAGGCTTGTGGAAGATCTTCAGTTATGTGTTATAAGTTATCAAAAGAAGCTCAACCTCACAAGGCCGGATACGTACAGATCAGATCTAAAATGTAAGACACCATATACAGCATACTCCAATCCCAAAGGCTTCATATACTAGAATAAAGACAAGAAGAATAGATTGATGCGTATTGATGAACTCTACAAATTTAGTGACGGTACACTTAACGAAGTTCGGTCTGCTCTTGATGATATTCTAAAGAAAATCTGGATAGAGTACTTGCCTTAGACAGTCTAGAAAAATGTACACAAGGAAAGAGCAGGAGCTATGATCTAGGCTATTGATTGACAACTCAGGAACAGAAGGTTATTGAGGAGCCTGGAAAAATTCATTGGTGGGAGATTGAACGAGGGAGACCTTTGGCTGCTGGAAAGGACCATATGATTTATCATATGATGTCCTTATCAAAACAGGTCAAACCTAGTAAATAATAATAACTTGTAAATTTGTATATATGTAGTGTAGACTTAATGGTGATTCTAAGGAGTGCTCGAGTATAAAATTTTCAAGAATTTCTTAGTAAATTCAAAAAATTTCAAATTATTATACTCAGCACTATCTTATATACCCTCAAATATAGAGGGGGAGCATTAAAATGTTCCAAATAGATATTATGTAACATTTTGTCCCTCTGAGGACGTTACTTTTACGAATCAATAGCACAAGATATGAGAACGACCACTAAACGTGTCATTTGAAAAAGATACATTGGATTAACAAAATACTTGTTTGTTACATAAGCTCATGGCTTCAGCAATATAAATAAAGATTGTGGATTATAACAATTGTCCCTAAAATGTAATAAACCCCAAATCTTAAATGTAGACACTCTTCAAATATGACTTCCAATGTATCCACCACAGCCCGTCCTTATTGGACCTAAAAAACATGCTTAAACCGTCAACATAAAGTTGGTGAAATTCATAGGATTATGTAAATCAATTATAGACCGTAAGAATTCCCAAGTGTATATTGAGCACACATGTAAAAATCATAAAAAGTAATTAACATTTCCTAATGCATATGAAACAAGAAGCTTTGACCATATCAGGATGCAAATATATTATGCCAACAAATGATTCGTGGAGATCAGCTAACCCCGAAGCAACAACCCAAAATTTGACATGGTATGCGCTCGTATACCGTTGATTAGCTAGTCACCCGAACGGGAATTTCAATCCTAATAATCTATTCAAACATACGCGCCCACATAATGTAATATCCAAATCACATCTATGCAATTACAGTTCATGATCAGGACATACTAGGTTATGGTAACTTACGCAAACACGTAAACATGTGGTATAAAATTGTACAACTTGCGTACCATTGTGGTAAAACAAGCATGTTCTCACCCCAAGGATGTAAATCATTTAAATAATTGTAAAATATGGGGCTATGAACTCACAATATCCTTTAAAAACAATCACGTTGTTATAAAACAACCGAGTAAGTATAAGAGTTTGTAGACAAGCATGTATCCCCCTCGCGGGTTTATAAAACATTCAAAGATTGAAAAGCGAGGCTATGAAACTCACCTTAGAAGGTAGTCCTCTGATTGATATTATATATCCAAGCAGGTAGTGAATCACACCGTCAATTACCTAAGTAAATACGGTCAAGTCTTAGTTTACATATTTAGGCTAACGACTCAATGTATAAACTATAACAATTTCTAGTTTATATACACTGTTAATCACTTGGTGTGATGGTGTACACGTTTATTTATTCGTTTTCCTCGTTTGCTCTGGGAAGGTGAAACGACTATATACTTTTAAGTTTACAAGGTGTTTAAGTATTAATAATAACTACACCTATTTTAATCATTCGCTTAGGCATTAGTATATAAGTATCCGTATTATATAACGAACTAGTAATGAACCATAAATTTTTATTTAAATCACTTAATAAATATAAAATATCCCTTAAGGTTTTCATTATTGGGCAAAAAACATCCCTATAATTTAAATGAATATTTTACCTGTTTACAGCCCCTTGAGTTTCCATATTGATACGTTTAAGTCCCTCTATTTTACAAATGTTACATTTTAGGTCTTATGAGTTCCAATACAGTCCCTAGTTCAGGAATTTCAAAAACAGTACTTAAATACACTAGCAGTATTAACATGTGCATATAGCGAGTACTAACTTCTGTTATAATAGGCCAGACTAACATCTGGCAGCAGTACGTAAACTTCCAGCTATTAAACCCGTATTAACTTCTTAAGCCTGGCAGTATTAACATTCTAATTTAGCTCGTAACATACAACCCATGAGTGATACAAATTTCGTTGAGTTTGTTTGAGCTCGTGTTGGACACAAGACTTAAGTTTAAGAATGTCAAAGATAGTATTATTAATACACTAGCAGTATTAACAATATACTAGCAGTACTAACTCTGATAGTAGTACTAACTTCGGCTAGCAGTATTAACCCTGCTAACAGTACTAACGTCTCATATACGTTCCCAAGCCATAGCAATTCATTTACGATAAAAGTTTACGTGTGGTTTTTATTTCAATTTGTGTATAAGGGTTTTGTTCGCGTTAGAGTCTAAGCTTTCATATAAACGAATCATTTAAGTCCTTGTTATCGTTAAATCACTTTGTACAGGCGTTTTATTAGTTTCTTGCACCACACAAGTGTAACACACATGATCATATTTACGTGAACCATGCATGAGGCGTACCATGCATGTTCACGCACACTTTACATGTTAAGCACAAATAATTTCGATCATCACAACTAGATACGAATAGAAATGGACGGTATAGGACATGTAAAGCTTAATTCGAGACTTACAAAGGGTCCTAGTGTCTTGTGATGAGTTAGGCAAGCAACTAGCTTCGTGTACACACCCGCGTGTGTATTCAACCCAAGCTTCAAAGCTTTCTATACCCCTCGTATGACCTTAGCCGTGCTTAGGATGAATTTAGGGTGCGTGTAGGCTTGGTTTTGGTGTAACCCGATTGTAAAAGAGGGAGGTGATAAGTTTAGTTTGCTTGAGAGAGTTTGGAGTGTGTGTGAGTTTTAAGAGTGTAAAATGTCAAGTGTGAGTGTGTATTTATAGACAAGTGCTTAGTTAGCTTTTCTAGTCACACAACTAAACCAAACCGTGCCCTAGCTACTAGTGGTTTTGTGGTTTTGGTTAATCACACATAGTTTTGTTAAAACCACAAGGTACTATTCTTAATTACAAGATATATGTACAAGATATGCTTAGATACTTGAAATCTTGTGATGTGTGTGTGTGTCTTGTGTTTAGCCGGCTATACAAGGGAAAGAGGAGCCAAATGGTTATTAACCATTGTGTAATAGATTAGTGGGAGACATTTAGGACTAACATTAATTAGCCATGAGATGTACATGTACTTTAGGATCATTAGGAGATTTCTAGGTATGTATATATGTATGCCGTGGGTTTTGGTAGGGAAGGAAGGATCCAAAGTGATCTCTAACCCATGTGTATTAGCTAACTAGAGACATGTTGTACAAATCTTAATTAGACTTGGATGTACATTGTACTTAGTGTAAGATTTAAGGATTTCTAGTTATACTTGTCCCATAATTCGGCTCTAGTGGGTCTTTAACACAAGAATTGATTTAATTTTGTGTTAAGGTTTTAAAAGTGGGTATTGGTTTGAGTCTAGGTAAGTCTAGGTATTTCCGGGGTATGTCCAAATGTATTTTATTGCGAAACGTAACCCTTTTACGTGACCAATAAAAATAAAATACGCAAAGTACATAATTATCTTCTTAATAATTATTTCTTACTTGGTTGATGTAAACCTTAATTTATTTGATGACCGTTTACATTAATTGATTATTTATAGTCTACGCGATTTAGCTTAAAAGTAAATATTAAAAGTAAACGCGTATCGGACTAAAATAAATAGTGACGGATAATAAATGTCGTACAATGACATGAAAATGAGAAATGTTACAAGGAGCATTAAAATGTTCCTGTTAGATATTGTGTAACATTTTGTCCCCGAACGTTTAATCAATTGATATCTAAAATATCAAGGGATTAACATTTTGGATAAGGGGAGAACATGTAATTAAACTATGATTAAACTAAATCTAATTTGTACTAAAATGTGATCATATAAAATGGACTCAATGCACTCTACACTTAGCATGTACTATGATTCGATGCACATGTTAAGGGGGAGGTTTTAGTGATTATGAAAAACTCTCAAAGTGTAAATCTTTTGATATTTATACAAAACACTTTGATTGAACTTTTCAATGGTTTTTGAAGGATTGTGATGGAATACCCAAAAGACCGACCATGTACTTAAATTTATAAAGTTATAAAGTGGTTAGGCATAGGTATTCAAATCCCATGATCTAGCCAGAACCCGTAGGATCCTACCCAGGGATAATCCACTATTATGTAGATAGAGTCCTTATGTAATAGAAATTAAAAAAAAGAATAAAATATATATAAAAAATAAAGCAATCAAATTTACTAAACGAATAAAAATACACCCAAAAAAGAAAAAGTGAGAATCGGGAATAATGCTAATTGAGATCGAGCTAACACTGGAAGAAACCCAACAAGGTGTTAGTTATGAAGTCTCGGTAAGCATTGAATGGGTTGAAGAATGAAAAAGAAATGTAAGGATAAAGGGTGAAAAGAAAGAAGCCCTCCATACACTTATGCAGAAACCGGGTCAATACATAAACTGTCGAAAACACTAAGTTGTTGTCTGACATTGAAGACAGTCATGGACCCAGTGACGCTATGCACAACCCTCCCTAGCCACCCAAGGTCTCCCAAAAGACTCGTGTTTCATTTCTCATGGAGATTACATGCATTTCAATTGACTTTCTCACTCTGAGTTAGTTGATATTGAAAAAGTAGCAGTTTGCTCCAGCCTTCGATCACTAAAACCAAAGTTCACTATTGAGTCTAGAGCCAAAAAGATCATCCATAAATCTCATTAGGACACTTGTTAAAATTATGCTTGCTAAGTCACATAATGTGAATAACAAGATATATAATAAGAGTCCTACGCATTATCCTTGTGATTTTTCCAGAATATCCGAGTGATATTTAAATATTCACAATAAAAATGGAAATCCTGCTTGAGCCAACATCAAACTAGCTCATGGTAGGTGACTTGTGCGATTCTATATGAATTAAACTTGTGACAACTGGAAAGAAACGATGGTGCAAATTTACAAGAATCAAACTTGTTCCAGTATATGGATTAACGGTTGATGATGAATTTTTGAAATGATTAACACTCTCGATGTGTCACAACACCACTTGAGCAAGTGACACGTTGGTTGATTTTTCAAATTGATTTTTCTATTCAATCGGTGAGATAGTAACTCACTGGTTCACTCTTATCGTGATGTCTGCTTTGAGACATTCTGGTAATGAGAACATGCTGAGTTTGATGAATCTAATGCATATGTGTTAGAAAGATTCTATACTTCAGCTGGAAATCATGTCAAGGAGATTCTTCTTAAATTGAATCTACCTGATCACAAGTCAATCCTCACGGATTCAAAAGCCACTCTAACCAAGAATAGGCGAATGACAAAGCCATATTCGTCCCCTCGCTTTATTGCTAACTATTTTAATGCAGGATACTTAAAGATGGAGGTAAAGGTACCTGATTCCAGCTGACTCACAAGATTCATAGCCACATGCTCATACCCGACCGACAAACATAAAGACATCATGAAAGCTCAAGTACATGTTTCAAGACTTCTGCTACTCTGATACCGTACGTCTTTCTTGAAGTGACGAAGTATTAAAGTCAAAGAATTTCAAAGAAGTTTCCGTCACTCTGATACCGAACGTCTTTCTTGAAGTGACGAAGTGTTAAAGTTAAAGAATTTCAAGAAAGATGCAGCAATAAAGCTTTTCAAGTCAACAAATCAAGAAAGGTATGAGCATGTCGGTCCAGAAGTCACAAGTTCACAAGATGGCAAAGTTTACAAGATGGCGAAACGAGATTATGCTTGGTTGATGATCTCAAGGTGCTCAAGATCGTATTTTCACATTCAAGTCAAGATAAAGGAACAAGCTCAAGCCTAAAGTCAATGATCACTACATCAAATCACAAGTTAATGATTGAAGTTAAAGACTACATGCTCAAGACTAAAGATAAAGCATAGTATTCTAGGTTTAAGTTTTTGTAAAATGGAGTGACCTCCCTTAGGGGGAGATTGTTAGGAACACGAAAATGTCGGTCACTTCTATAGATAATTGTAGTTAGCTCGTTGAGTTAATTTTTAGAAACTTACTAGGCTAGTTAGCTAAAGCCCATGGACAAACCCATAAAGGCCCAAGCCCATGTCCACATGTAAGTATTTGTACACCTCTCCATGCCTTGGAGAGGCGGTTGGTTGTTCATTCTTTCACACACTTATGCATTTCATTTCTATGTTTACTTTCTCTCTTTAAGTGTTCATCCAACCCACTCTCTCTAGAATCATCTCTCTTTCCCTCTCATCAAGTATGTTATTAGATTAGTCATCAAAAAGTAGTCGACACAAAACTTCAATCGGCCCCTGAATAAAATAATATAGAAGCATAATGGTTATTGAGAAGAAACATACCCTTGACGACATTTGAATCGAGGTTAGCCTCTCCTCCACCCAGCACATATGCTTTTCCTCTTGCTTCACCAATCCCATTCTTGTTTCTAGCCTTGTTTCCACGGTTTTGATCTTTCAGTTTTGGGCAATCACTTCTATAGTGTCCTTGCCTTCCACACTCAAAACTGGTTACAACCCTCTGATTCACTACTTGACCCCTCTGAGTAGAAGTAATAGAATTTGTGACCTTACAATCCCGGGTCAAATGCCCAACCTTGTTACACTTCCCACATCTTATAGTGCATGGCCTTTCATGATGAAGCTTACACTTGTTGCAGAGAGGCAACGGTCCATTATACGGGTTTCTCTCATTGTTGCCAGCCGTATAGGCTCTTGCCACATTTTGACCTCCAACATTTGGCCTTTTAAATGGTGGCTGCTGTCCATGGTTGTCTCTCTGATTGACCTCCAATCTTCTTCTTTTTTTATCATTTTTCACAGCATATCCCTTCACCTTTTGGTCCATTAAGTTGTTGGCAATCCGAACAGCATCTTGGAGTCTCGTGGGTTCTGCAGCAATCACATTACCCTGCATATTGTCTAGGAGACCTCCAATATATCTCTCTACTTTGTCTTCTTCCTCAGGAACCATTTTGGTGCACAACATAGTCAATTCTTGAAATCTCTGAGTATAAGCAGCCAAATCATTATCTTTTACGGTCAGGTTCCACAGTTCAGATTCCATCTTTTGAATTTCATTTCTTGGGTAGTACACTTCAGCCATTAACTTCATGAGCTCTTTCCATGACATTGTGAATGCAGCATCAGCTCCAATAGTCCTCTTATGTGAGCTCCACCAAGTTAGTGTACTATTTAACAGTGTTCAAGTAGCATACTTGACTTGGTATTTCTCTGGACAATTGCTGATATGGAACACTGTTTCCATCTTCTCAAACCACCTTGTCAACCCGACAACTCCTTATGTTCCCTTGAAGTTGAGTGGTTAACACTTCATGAAGTCTTGGTATGTACACTCTCAAACAACAGGCCTAGCATCCCTATTATTCTCATTTGGATTTCCATTTCCACCATTTCCATTTCCACCATTTCCATCTCCACCATTTCCATCTCTACCATTTCCATTTCCACCATTTCCATTATCGCCGTCGCTGCCGTTTTGGCTTTGACTTTCAGCCTCGAGACCATTTGCAGCACGGGTTGCCTCATAAGCAGCCAACGCTTCCTCCACTCGTCGGTTAACGAGTTCTTCGATTGCCTTTGGGGTCATACCAAAACGAGTGCATGTTCTACAATACAAGACATAGCACACGGTGAGATTTGATACAAGATATAGCCACTATAAATGGCAAATAAGGTTTATATAGGAAAATACAATAGAACATGTTTTGCCAGAACAAGTAAATAGCAATAAAGATGAACACGTGAGAGAATCATAACAAGCTTTTCATATCATATATAAAAGCATCAGTCAGTTACATTCAACCCATAATGGGGAACTTGATTTACGCTAAAACTACTACTAGCACTGGTTCTACTATTAGTCTAAATTCCATACACAACATCATGGGCGAAAACCTAAATGCCTCGCAGCGAATGTCTCTAATCTCCTAAATCGCATCATGTCGTAGTAGTGGAACCAACGGATCTGCCCAAGCTCACTCTCCATAAATCTCACGTGTCGTTGAAACCTATCGGCTCTCGCTCTTTCCATCATCATGGTGCCTCAAAGTCTTGTGTTGCTCCTCTCTAAGGACGCAACCTGCTCAAGTAAACTAGCTCTCTCTCCACCAGTAATTAAACTCCTCACCTCCAACTCTCTCTATCATGTATCAATTTCCTCTATCCTCTGAAGAGGTATCTCAATAACATGATCATAAATATCCTGCAAACCCTCCTTAACCTGCTCCAAATGCTCTACAGCATCAGGCATAAGCATAACATCAGGGATATCAATCTCGACAACCATACCCACTCCAACCTCCATAGTACCTCTATCACTGGACTCGACCTCGTCCTCAACCTCATCCTCTACATCAACCCTAACATCAACCTCTATATCAATACCTGCATCAACCCTAGCCTCAACATCCCTATCTACTGCAACCTCAACAGCTATAGCATCAGCCTTAATGTCGTTTAACACATCCGTATCAATGTCCTCCTCAACACTATCCTTTGGTGAAATAAAATCCCTAAACCTTTTGCGAGGTGGAATAAGATCAGTACAGGAAGGAACTAATGCTCTCGTAGCATAGATAGATGAAGTCATCGTAGCAGCAGGGGACCTGCATCTCTTGCGAGATGGTCCAGCAGATGACTCGAAAGAAGAATCCCTAGCTGACGACTCGGATGTCGTCGGTGGATACATGGTAGATAGCGGGGCAAACCTCTAACAGAGATAGGCCTCGCTACACCGTAGAGTCCTAGCAAGTGATGGATGAACAAATCTCGGTGGTGTAGATGAATCATCATCAGTGGTGTCTAGTGGTGTATGTCCAGATAAGGAATGACCCATAATAGAATGCCCAGATGATGAATGATCTGAAGATGAATGTCTCGATGATGATCTGGAAGTAAAATGATCCAAGTGATGTGATGTGTACCTCAATGCTAAACGATGAGATGGTAAAGGTCTAACCGACTTCCTTACGGTCAATGCTCTACATAGCCCACCAGGATAAGTACAGTAAATTCAACCAATGGGAATGTCCTCCCCAGGTAGGATAAGAATAGCTTGTCGTCGACGAATCCCGGGTGGGGCAACAACAGGTGCAAGTGGAAACTCAGATGATGGTGCAACAATAGCAGATGGTGTGGGTAAAATGGGAGCAGTAGTGATCTCTGGGGTAGAAATAGTAGGTGATGATGATCGTAATGCAACTCTGCTCCTCCATCTAGTAAGCATAGTATCATGAAGTGTAGGTGATACATGCCTCTCGGGTATCTCAATATCTGACTCTAAATCGTCTGGAATACAAAAAAGGTAAAACCATAGGTGCTACACATACGGGAGGTGATGAACTCTCCGATGGATCAGCCTCTGACGATGAATGAGTATCAAGCTTGAGCACCCCGGCAGGTGAGGCAACTGCAGCCTCCCCCACCTCTGGTGCAACCGGGACCTCCACAAAAATAGAACCGATAAGGATAACTCACGGAAAAGAGGATCCCACACTCTCGACTGATACATCCGAAGAAATAGAAATAACCAGAGCTGCCATAACTTGCACAAACAAAAGTTTATATAAATCCCCTTTATATCAAACCATGCCAATGCGTTCAATGCAGGAAAAATATAGATGTAAGGTATAGTCATGGCAAGATTATACTATGTATAATTATAGAAAAAGTATTATAATTAATACTCGCGTACTTATCGATAGTACTTATATACGTAAGCAAGTAAACACGTAGGATCACATACTGGTTATAGACCAGACCTAAATATACTACCTGGTTCTCTATAACCTTGGCTCTGGATACCAATCTGTCACACCCCCAAACGGGGCCTAGACGAAAACACGTGTCCAGGGGCGTGACGTCATAATATTCATCACACAAGATACAAAGAACGACCTCTAAGGGTACGTTTGAAAATCCAACATCGTTGCATTAATTTAAAATAGTTAAGGTTTTACATAAGTTCAAAGATAATATGCGGAAGCGAATAAAAGGTTTTAAAGTTTGACAACGATGTTAACATAGATAATAATAATTCTTGAAAATCGGTCCAATGCAAGGCAACACCATAAAGCAAGCAAAGACATCCACAGCTAAGCACCTGAGAAAAACATGCTAAAACGTCAACATAAAGTTGGTGAATTCATAGGTTTGAATTTAGTATTAAAAGTGGACCACAAGTTCACAGTACGCACGTGACAGTTATAACAGATACAACTTCACATAAAAAGTATTTACTGTTGCGCTAAGCTCATGACACCGAAGCTCAATTTCGTTTCTAGTGTGTGTGATATTGTAGACACATACAACATCACATAAAAATATTTACTATATTACCCTAAGCTTATGACACCGAAGCCTTAACAAGTTGCATAAATCCTAGTCTTTTAGATTTGTCTCAAATCGATGTTTTGCCAAAACACCCAAGTACTACCTCAAATGAAATGCACCCACTGGCCAATCTACTCATCCAGAATTCCGGGTATGGGTGTCAACCCTAATAGATCTATTTACAGCATTCGTGCTTACACGAAGTAATTAATGGTTCAAGATAGTGTGTACTACTATGGCAATAGGGAAACTTAGGTAATATGTAAAAGTTTAAGGTACTTGCATTCATAGTAAAAGCAACCAACGTATTCGTAAAGAGTTTAAAGTATTTGTATTCGTAGTAAAACGCAATCAATGAATCGTAAGTGTTTAAAGAATTTGTATCCATAAAAAGCAACCAACTTAATTCTAAACAATCTTAGTTTAAGTATTTGTATTACAAATTAAAAACGGCGTGAAACCACATCATGTAACGAGTTTGTAAACGAGCACTTTCTCAACCTAAAAAAAAAGTAATTCAATGAAGAGTATAACAAAATCGAACGACTCTAACCGCGAACTAATTAAAAGACGCGCTTCAGAAACAAAGAATAAATAATGAAACGTCGGATAAGACGCTTATATACGAAATAGACATCCATAAGTGTTTGTTCTTTAGTTTATTTAGTAAAAACGTGTCATTACGAAAGTATAAGGTTTATAGTAACGTTACGTCATGTTTTACGAAAACTTTCCTATTTCGGAAAGTTGCTATTTTTAGAAAGTTTCAATTTTAGGAAAGTTTTTAGTTTCAGGACGTTAATAGCGTCCCCTATCTTAGTCGTTTCCATAATTCCAAAAGCGCATTAGTGAAACCTAAATGACTATGCATTATATCTATCTCGCTAGCATATCCTAACTTACTATATTTAGAAATGTTCAACGACATCGAAATATTATTTTTAGAAAAACTCCTAACCCCTCATAATAATATTGGAAAGCTACGTTAATATTTTCTTAGGTTTTCAGAACCTAAACGGACCTAACCCGCTTGAAAACGTTTTCATATATAAAATTATATGTCTGAAAATAACTTGACGAAAATTAAGGTTTAACTTACTCATAAAGCATTTTTAACACGACTTTCGCGGCTTTGGAAGGGAAACGTCATTTTAGGCCATGTTTGTGTTTTACAATTTAGCCGAAACGAACTCGAAAGGCTCCAAAATGGTCATTTAAGTTTCTGATCTGATCGTATTAAAATCGTTTTGCCGAAAAATGTTTCAACTTTCATTTGGTCATAACTAGGCCGTTTTAATTCCGCTTTTAGTATTCAAGATATGAAAATCTATCTATTTGAAACGAGCTATCTAAAAACTACCTTCTCAACTAATGAAAACATTCTTAAGTGTCCGAAAACCCCCATTAAAAATTAAATCAGCAACATAGTTTTGGCAGATTTGCCAAAAAATGTTTAAATCTTTCAACGGCCATAACTTGGTCGTTTTATGTCCGCTTTGACCCATTTTATACCGAAACGACCAGGGAAACATATAATATTGTAATCTTAGACTTTTAACACTTTAAAATATTTTTAAACATCCCTTAACCTCAATATAAAATTCGGACAGAATCTAGGCAACACCAAAACACTTCCAAAAATCAACCCAAACTTCACAATAGTTCTTATACTAACCTAATCCCATTCACTACTAAACTAACCAACAAAACCACTCTTAAATCTATCCTAATCCCATCATCATCATTATTGCAACACACTAGTTCCATCATCCTTACCATAATAACAATATGTAAATCAAAGAACACATAAAAGTTTGATAATTTCATAAATCATCTTGTGTCTTTTTGAAAGACTTGCACAAACACAATAGGATGTATAGATTTGTGCAAGAACATAAGTAAATATACAATGAATGGTAGAAATGAAAGTAAAAGTTTCAATGTAAGCTTACAAGATGAGAAGAACAAGAGGAAAAACACAAGATCTAAACTAATAACCCTAGATCTTGAGAAACCAATGACTATAACCAAACCCTAACTTTAGATCTTGAACAAGAACCTTGAAATCAGAGAACCAATCTATGAAAACACCTTAAATAACCTTAATGAACAACCTTTTACACTAGATCTTGAAAATAAATTAAAGAAAATAAACACCTTTAGGTGTTGTTGTTGTACCGTGAGGTAGAGAGACAAGAGGGAAAGTGATGGTGAAATTTTTAGTTGCTAGGATACCAGAGATGGTGTGGTATATATAGGAGTATTGTAGGGTTTTAAGGTGTAAGACTTGGTTTAATCAAGTGGCTAGAACCACTTGCGGTGGTCCTTGTGTGTGTCGGATTTGAGGAGCCAAAAAGGGAGACGACACCAAGTTTTAGGAGCCAAAAGGGGGAGACCATACCAAGTTTTGTTCGTCTGGTTAAAGTGTATCTAGTCTTGGTTTTATAATCACAAGTGAAAAAATGGTAAAGAAAGATTCAAAGTGTGTAAGAATGCACCTGAGTCTTGCGCATGTAAAAATGAGAGGAAAGTGACTTCTGTGAGGTCTCTTTCATTTCTTACACAACACTTGCACGCATGGAAAATTCAAAAGATGCATTTGATTTAATTAGAGCTTGGGATAGATATTTTTGTAGGTATGGGAGGAAATTTCGAAATTATGATGCTATGGATGAATAAAAATATGGTAACTTGTTTAAGTAAAGGTGGTAGGTTTTCTTTCGGGGTATTGTTGATCAAAAAGCGCATAAAACGGTGTGAAATGTTACGCAATAACAGAAAAATCGCAAAGGAAGTGTATGTAAAACTACGTCAAACTTAGAATGATAAAAGTCATCCTATCATAATAGGTTTTTTTTCATTCTCTAAGTGAACTAAACTTAGTCCGAGGTCGGAACATTTCCGATGACGCTTTTCAGTTTTACGCGGGATAACTTCCCGATTTTTAAGTCAAATTTAAATGTAACGTATAAAAGTCAAAATAATGAACGGAATATTTTAAAATAATGACCTGAATTTTACGGGGTGTGACATTTTGCTCACTTAAAATTGATTTTAACTTAGGGTATTTGTATATTCAAATAGAGGGAGATTGTTGGGGTCAGTTTTGAGCCCTTCAGTCTCTTAGTAGATTTAAACATAAAATCAATAAGTTTCATCCACATGCTAAAGAAAGTTCAGCTTGCAGTGCAGACGATAAGTTATCTCCAGTTCCTTCAGGTACTTATAAGATCAAGATCATCTTCACTTCAGTTTATGTGGTGGTTCAGAAACTGAAGTCAAGACCTTAGCAAGAGCTTCAGTTTAACTTGGTTGACAATTCCAAGCTGAACGATGTCTATCTCATTCATAGAAGATTAAAACAAAATGTTTCACTTCTAGAAGGTTTACAGGCGGAGTAATAGGATTAATGTTAAGTCAAAAGAAATAAAGCAATCTCTTTGGGAATAGATACTTTTAAAGTTGGTATAGAAGTACAACAACTTTCCCTAAAGGACTATACCTAGTACCTTAAAGCATGTCTGCATTAAATGATATCTCAACCACCCATTGGATGCATGACACGCATACTAGGTTAACTTGTAAACCCTAATTCCTTTATCCTATAAAGGGACAGATAAGAGGATTTGAGAGTATATGCACATCTCTTTCAATTATGTGAAAAACATTTGATGAGTTATTTATCTTCAACAAATGGAATAGAAATGCTGAAGCTGAAATCTTTAGTTTAGATAAGTTGTTTTGTTTTCTTACTTTATACTTGGGTTACGAGATTAAGTTCGAAGGACGATAACACCCCCCAATTGTCATTAACCACTGCTATTCCGCAAGCAAGGTGTGTCATAGATTCTTTATTTGATTCTAATAAGAACCTATACATTGAAAAGTTACTTCTGTGTATTTAAACTTGTTCTTTATATTGTTCATATATATCTGTTTAAAAATCACTTTGTTGCCATGGAATGTGATTAATTTAACTTGATAAACCTTATATCACATCCAAGGGGACCAACAGATAATCAGAAGATAGAAGGGCGGTCAAGCCTATTATAAGGAAACTGTATTAACCATGATTAATCCAATTCAAATGCGGGTTTATTTATTAGTGCAATGATTGACTTATTTTGAGGGGTATATCATTCCTAGATTTAGGCGGTACTTCTTCCTAAACCCTAGACACGCTAATTCTGTCACAATTAAACGCATCCGCATAAAGCAATCTTTTGTTGATTATAATATATCTTAGGAAAACAATAATGGTGATCTTATCGAATCCTAGCTCAACGAGACTTTACCAACTTACTGTTTAACAGCATCTTACATACTAGTAGTCCAATATCCAAGTCCTTACCAAGGGAATCAGAACGTCATTTGTTGATCCCAGGTCACCTGCTAGTCCAACTTGTTTACTAAACCAACGGTAAGGATAGGTCATTATTTATGATCCTATGATTCTAGATATATAAGTTGCTATATGAAGAGCTATCCCGGTTAATCTAATCTACTTAGTCAGCACAACTAGATCTGGTTGATTGATAGGTCACATACAAAATCACATAAACGAGTATAAATTGATAAACATAATCAACAATCAACGATAAATTAAGCAATAGAAATAAACAAACCAAACATTAAATCATCATAAACATGGCTAATACCTAAAGGTATTAGCCAATAACCATTCTATCGAATACAAACATAATAAACGAATCAACCAAGGTAACCTAACCGAGTTAAACGAATGATACAAAAAATTGAACGATTATTAGAGTATAGATGATTACAAGGTGTTTCCTATAGAATTAAGCATGTTGCAAGACCTTCTTTGCTCTTCTTGCCTTTTGAAAATCGACTTTTGTGGTTAAGGTTTCAAAAATATGTTTAAGCACACTCTAAACTCGTGTTTAGGGATTTGTATTTATAGTGTCTGGAAATTCGTCGATACGTCGTATTGGTTGAGGTCAATACGGTGTATTGGGGGGTTTCTTGGAGTAGGGACCACGTTCAATATCTTCCAGAATCTTCAAATACTCGATCTTGGATACGGCGTATAGAGTCTTTTGGATACGGCATATTGCTCTTCAATTCTTCATGGTTTCTAGTGAAGTGTAGGCACAAATACGTTGTATCTTCCTTATTGGATACGGCGTATAGGTTGTCAGAACAGTAATCTTTAGATTTCTTCATTTAAGCTCTAATATGCGTGCCTTTTAGCATAACTTCACCAATTACTCTATAATTACTGCAAATATTAAATATAAACAATTAAGTACCAATTCATGCAATAATTATACAAAATGGGTAAGAAGCATAGGATAAATGATGCTATAAAAGTGACGTTAATTGATGTCATCAATGGCACACGAAGAACTCGAGCGAATTCTTCAAGGCGGAGAGAGACTTTAAAGTTTTGGATGATGAATACGATGGAAAGAAATTCATCAGAATTTCGAGTGAAGCGGACACTTTTGTAAAACTCAAGCACGAATATTGGATAAATTTGTTCATTGATGTCTAAAAGACAATCAAATTTGATGGCCGAGAATATTTGACGGATGCTAGGTTCGACCTTTAGAAAGGATGGATCAACAACACGACCTTCATGAAAGAATCGTCGTTCGATATTTTTATAGATAGCTTTTTCATCATCGTTGAAGCTCGGGTTTTGGTGATATTTAGGGATGTAATAGGCGGTGTCTTTGTGGTCGACGTGGATGGATTTCGGCATTTTTTAGCACCTAAAGAAATTGAACATAATAAGTAAAAAGAGGGTTTTTTGGTTCATTTTTTTATACTTGTCGAAATAATCTCATCATATCAAAATGATGGCATTTTGACGTTGATTGAAAATTATGTTTACTCACGACCTCTTTGAAACAAAGTTTATGGGATTATAGAGTGTTTTTACGAGTATTAACAATGGCTTAATATATCATTAACTTTTTTATTTTTCGAAATTCGGTGACGTGTTCATATGCATGAACCGTTTTTCTAACGAAATAAAAGATGCAATTCCTAACTAAGGAGATCTTAGATAGTTAATTACATTTAAATTCATCGAATGAATGAGATTAATTTTGACAAGCCCTAATTTGGTCAAATGGATCAATCTAGGTTTAAATCAAAGAGGAGAATTAAGATTAATACTTATAATGTAGTTGATTGCACGATTTGAAAGACGATTTTACCACGAGAATTTTGTTGGTGAGTTAAGTTCGTCAATGGCGGTTTAGATGATGAAGAAAAAGTTTGAAACAGTGAAGTGACAAAAGGGGACTGAAATATTCATTTTGTCAGATGCACAGTTCCGCCGGTTCCTTCTTGAGGATGGAACCGGCCTTTATACGCGATGGAACCGGCTAAGGACGAAAAGTAAAAATATAAATGTATTTTATATTTTTGATTTGTTTTATTATATAAGTGTATAATTTTTTTTTACTATTTATGAGATTTGGTCCATCAATATTTAAACAAGATTTATGATGTTTTAGTTAGCTCGCTACCTGTTTATTTTAGGGAGTTTTCACGGATGGCGGTGACAACAGAATTTTATATACAAGATAAACAGAGGAATACGAGATAATAAAGATAAAAGGAGAAACGCAATACATGTATTTCATTTCAATACTTAACGCAGTACAAAGGATAGAAAATAAAATGGTAATAAAAAATGATAGAACAAAAAATAAGTCTCCATGCGAAAACTTGACCATCGGGTAGAGGAGCATTATGAGCGAGATGATGATGACGATCATAACTGGGTTTAAAACTTCAAGGAGAATTTCCATGGGTGAAGGAGATCGGTAGAATTGAGTAAGAGAGAAAAAGGTATAGTTTGATTTTTGAAATGAATGAGAGTGGTAGCGGAGGAGATGAGATGAGATTATATAAAAAAATATAGGGGCCGTTTGATTTTATGGGATTTCGTAAAGAGAAATTTAAATTTAAATAATAGAATTTAATAACCAAAAGTTTACGCTCGGACGGATAAAGTTAGACGGATATGATTTATGGATGAAGCGACTAAGGTGTGCAAACCGAAAATTATTTCTAAGGAAGTACATATAAATCCTAACAAATTAATTAAGAGTAAACCCAACAGAAACACAATCCCCACAAATCAATCAAATAACACGTATTTAACAAGCATAGGTATTGACAATATAAGATTCGAGAAACATACCTTTTCGCGTTTTTTTCCGATTTGTAAATGATTGAATCCTCATAGATTTATGATGCTCATATATTAATGAGCCCAATCCAAGAAGAGATTATGAATTATCGGCTTTTTGATCCAAGCCCAAAATATTTTTGACCAAAGAAAATGTACCCCTTTTTTTAATGGTGTATTTAAGAGGTTAATGGATTTTAATCCATGCTCTTGTAAAAAAATGTTTTGACACATTTCTTTAAAATATTTCGCCCAAGAAAGATTATTTTTATTAAATGAAAGACAATTTATTTAACTCGAGTATTTTACTGTAGCCTGGTACCCTCGGAGAATACTGCCCGGTACCATTTCCCAATGGTACCGCGGGTACCGACTTAACAGTAAAAAAAATGTTTAGCCCAAAGTGACTTATAGGTGGGCTTTACAATTTTACTAAAATAGCTATATAGCAAATCATATATTTGAAAGATTAAGATATACCTTTTTAAGATAACGGCGCTCCAAGAAAAATGAAGATCCATGATCGTTGAGATGATCCACCAAGCTTCTTTTAAGGATTAGAATACATATAGCAAATAGAGAAAATGTAAAAGTTATACCGAATGTTTTATAAGAATAATCCTTCTTTGTAGTTTTCAAAATTCATTTGATCGAATTGAAAGATTTTAAAATACAATATATTTTAAGAAATCTTTGATAACCTGCTCTTGATACTAATTGTGAAAAACTAGAAGGGGGGTTGAATAGTTTTACCAATTTAATATTTAAGTTTCAAAATTCTTTGTCAATTATTTGTTATTTAGATGTAGCTAGAGATAAGCAAATAACATCTAGACAAACATAAGAAAATAAACAAGCAATAAACGTAAAGGATATAAGACATTGGTATTTATAGTGGTTCGGATACAAGGACTCATTCCTTGCCCTACTCCACTCCTCGACTCGAGAGTTCGTAATCACTAGACACCAAACTCCTTCAATCGGCGAAGAAGCCTCACAACGTTGCTTACCCTTTATCCGGTACTAAGCTAGATACCGAGTTCTAACATGGTAGAACCAACCCTAGATCGCTTACCCTTTATTCGGTACTAAGTTAAATACCGAGTCCTAATGAGGAATGACAAACCTTACAAAGCTTACCCATTATTTGGTACTAAGCTAACCACTAAGTTCTAATAAAGATAGAGCACATCTTACAATACTCAACCAAAACACCATCTACTAACCTACTAGTATTTCGCTAATTAACCTCGACACATTACAAGACTTGATTTGAATGAATATGATGAATGAAATAAAGATCCAAGGTCAGAAGATAGATCTTCATGTGATGGTTGATGCTTGCAACAAGTGAACCTCGAAGCTTGATCTCGTATGCATACTCGGTATATCTTCTCCTATTAAGAAAATAACCAAAACTCTAACATGATATGAAACATGATCTGAGATAAGAGGTTAGTTAAATGACAGAAGAAATGTATGAAGAATCGATCAGAGAAATGACTTGGTATTTATAGGCAAAACTGGTACTGTAGCTCGGTTCTGCCGGTTCCTTTTGCAGAAGAGAACCGGCCAGTGTAAACACATGGAACCGGCTCTTACTGCTCATCGGTTCCGGCGGTGCCTTCTGCAAAAAGGAACCGGCTAATGAAAGATGATGAAACCGGCTGACTGACACAAATTCCGAATTTTAGATTATCAAATCTTAAAATATTTTGTGTGATCTTGTGTGACGATGTCACCTATGATGCAAATAAGTACATGACTTTCAAAACAAAGAAAGTCTAAGATGATTTATTCATTATATGTATAATGAGGGTTTTGAAGTGATAAATAGTTTAATACTAAATTATTATTTATTTTTACTTTATTTGAAAAACAAAGGTAAGGATATATTTTAAACAGAGTAACCAAGTTAATTTGTAGAAAAATATATCATACATATTTTAATATGAAAAGTGTAGTTTTAGGAAAAGTGAAATAATAAAGACGTATAATGCGAACGATGGATATGATGAGAATGATGAATGATAATAGTCCGGTTAGAAAACCTATTGGGTTAAAACCGAATAACTTAAATTTTTCTACATCCGATGATTTTATGATTGTCATCGACAAAACACAGAAAGATCGTAAAATATAAATAGACGTTTTTGCGGCTTATTTGTATTAACACTTTTGACCAAGGTTGTCAAGATCGCGAGTAAACTCGTAAGATCGTACGATCCTATGTTTCTCGAGCTAGCAAAAAATCCGTTATGGGGGGGGGGGATGCATAGCAATCGTATGTGGGGTAGGATCGTAAGTAAGATCGTGGGATCAAACGTAAGATCGAAAGATCGCTAAACGATCCGAGTTACCTAAGCCCATATCTATTTATTTTGATTTCTATCTTTTAGCCAATAACTTATTGCTTAAGCCCCAAAAGAAAAGTAATAAGTAACTAATGTTTCATTTTCTTATTAAATTAAACAACGTTGCCCCTAAATCCAATTTCAAGAAATCAATTTTCATTAATTCCTTCTTCTCAGTCACTTGATCAATAAGATAATTGTTACATTAGAGTCAATACTTTGATATATTGTTCTTGAAATTTAAAAATTGTTTTAGATTATCATAATACAAGTATATCTTGTAATTAGACACTCAAACTAAAAAAAGAAAAAAAGTGAAAAACCTAATGGGTTATATTCCTATAGTTTAATAATGGGTCTTAATTATGTCATGTTACCAGGTGTTCATATTGTTTTTTATCGTATACAAATACACAAGTGATTCATGGTTATCAACATTCATTCTTTTATGAAGTATTCGTTATACATGTGTCCTACTTATAAATTAATATACAACACCATTTAATATATTGATGAGTGGTGTTTTATGATGAAACATGAATCTATTAGGTATTTGGTTCGTATAATTTTGAGACTCATAAAACTCAAGTTATGTGATCTTATCCTCAAAGATCATAATGTCATTATTGAAACTAAATTTGACTTGTTTGGGTTTACTATTACTTCCGGGGGTCGTTTTAAAAATTATGAACTTTGGACATTTCCAGAGAATATTATAATGAGGATTTTCTTTTTTTTTTATATTTCATTTTTTTATTTATTATTTTTTTTTTGATATATTATTTTATTTATTTATTTTTTTTATAAATTTTTTGGTTTATTTTTATTAATATATTATTTTGTTTATATATATATTATTTTTTATTTTTATAAACATTTAAGACGTTTTTTTTATTTTTTTTTATTCTTTTTTTATTTTTTTTTTTTAATTTATTATTTAAAAAAAAAAAAAAAAATTTAAATCTTTAATATTGAGTAAAATCAAAACAATTTGACTCGTTTATCTCTTTGCTTACCAAACATAGACAAATTTATAGGATCGTTAGAATCTCGATCATTGCAAAGAATAAAAGATCTCAGGTGGGATCTCGATCTTGACAGCCTTGCTTTTTTTTTGGTAACATGGTTTCCGCTCTTTAGGCTGACTAATCCACAGGGTTTGACAGTTTTAAGCACAGAAGTATAATACTAGCACCTCACATAATAAGTGTTTGGATACTCACATCTCTCGGGTGTAATACAATGATATAACAAAAGGAAATGGAAAAGCCAACCCTAACGTATACCCATGTCTGGATGCAAAATTAACCATAAATCAAACATCACCACTTATAATTAATAAACACCTAAAAAAATACTATCAAATAGGATTTTAAAGGTTGATATTAGAAAAAATTTTGGTTGGTAGAAAAATAAGGGTAAAGTATATTACACTTTTAACGCGTTTTACCAACAAACTCAAAACAACTACAACACCGCACCACATACACTCAAAGAGCAAAACGAAACCCACAAAAAATGTCCAACCCCACACTGTAGGACGTCCTTAGTGCCATAATTCGACATTTTCAGATAGAATTCACTCTTTAAACAATAAAAAACCCCACCCGAAAAAACACTCCATCCTACAAAGCACGCCAATCCCCACAACAAACCCTTTACCCACCCCCAACAACCCCAAACCCCTCCACCCCCACCCCCAATCACACACACAACTAGAGCTAAAATCAAAATTGTACCCTTATGTCTTTGGTGCACAGCGTTTATCAGAAAGCCCATTATTTGCAACCACAAGACAGCCCAAAAAACTATATTTAAAACATCGGTACTCAAATAGGGTGTATGACGGTTTCGGTTAAAAAAAAAATTTTGAGTCAACCCCGAAAATCGACCAAACCGAAAACCAAATATGAATTCGGTCGGTTCTCGGTTGACCCCGAATAACCCCGATTACACTATTATTTTAAAAAAAAATAATAATAACATAGATATTTAGCAAAAAAAATATTTCAAGCATAAAAAATGTTATTTATATAAGGAAAAGTTTGGTATTATATAAATAAAAAATATGATTAAAAAAAACTATATATTTTATAATGAATTCGATTTTCGGATTCACAATTCAAACCCATATCCAACCTAATAACCGAATTAGTTGTTCCGTTCGATCGATTATTAAGTTCGTTTTGGCGGTTTTCGGTTTCTGATTGATTTTTTTTTTCGGTTTTTCGATTTATTTCAGCTCACCCCTAACTTAAAAAAGTTCCATAAGGAACATGGTCAAAAAAAAAAACAAAACCGCTCCGTCCCAAACTTGACCATCCATTTTATTTTTCATTAATAGTTTAGATTAATTCTTATTATTTAAAAAAAAAAAAAAAAAAAAAAAAGATTAAAATATAAAAAGAAAAAAAAAAAAAACACCCCCACATTCACTCTAATATTTTTTTATCTATAATTTTAAAAAAAAAAATTAAATAAAAAATAATGCACTTCACAAACCGATCCATCGTTTAACGCAAGAACCCTGAAAAACAAACATACCATCGCGACGAGAATTAAATCCATACACTAAATCCATTAACTTTTCTATTAGAGGGGGCACTTCTATATACTTTTCCCACGACGAACTTTTTTTTCGATTTTTTTTTTCTCAGCCACGGTCTGGAAAAATCTCTTGTGATTTCATAAAAACACAAATGTGATTATGAAGATACAAATCACATGTGATTTTTTTTTTTTTTTTTTTTTCAAGGCGGTGATTTGAAAAAAAAAAAAAAAAAAATTTATTCGTGAAAAAAAGAGTTTCGTTGTCGAAAGTATATAGAAGTGCCACCCCCTCTATGAGAAAGATAAAAAAAAATACTCGTGTGTGATCTTTCGACGATACTTTTATATCTGATTTTTTTTTCAAATCACATCTGAAAAAAATCACATGGATTTTGTATCAACAATCTCATTTGGGGGGTGGGTGGTGTTTTCACTAAAACCACATGTGATTTTTGATACAAATCTCATGTGATTTTTTAAAGACGTGATTGAAAAAAAAAAAAAAAAAAAAAAAAAAAAAAAAAAAAAAAAGAAAAAATCGAAAAAATACAGTTCGTTTTCGAAGAAAAAAAATCACAAATCTAAAAAAATTACGTCTGAAAAAATCACATGTCATTTGTATCTCAAATCACATGTGATTTCATAAAATCACATGTGATTTGTGTTACAAAGTATCTCACATGTGATTGGGATGTCTTTTTTTTCAGACGTGATTTAGAAAAAAAAAATAAAAAAATAAAAAAAAAAATTCTTTCCGAAAAAAAAAAAAAAAAGAGTTCGTCGAAAGTATAATAGAAGTGCCACTCTTATAGAAAGATAAAAAATTACCTCGTTGCGATACTTTCGACGAACTTTTTCCGTTTTTTTTTCAATCACGTCTGAAAAAATCACATGAGATTTGTATCATAATCTCTTGTGATTTCAAAAAATCCCATGAGATTTTTTCTGACGTGATTGAAAAAAAAAATTCGAAAAAAGTTCGTCGAAAGTATATATAAGTGCCCCTCTATAGAAAGATAAAAAAATACTCGTTGCGATGGTGTATTTTTTTCGTTTAACGATTTATCGTTTGCTAGATATTTAAGTTTTAAGAAAAAAGGTGAGAAAGTGGATGATAAAAAATGAGTGGTTGAGTTGTTAGGATTAAACAATTTGTTTTTTTTCCCTTGTTTTTGAGGATCTCAACTCAACTTACTTAAACCTAAAAACAAACAAAAATACTCACTAGCGTACACAATTTCTCTCCCCAACATTTAGGGTGTGTTTGGTAGGGAGAGTTGGTGGTGGAGAAATGGAAATTAATTCAATTCTCATGTTTGGTAGAGAGAATTAAAAAAATTGGAGAAATCAAGAGAAATTGATAGAGAAATGAAGATATATATGTAGTGTAATTTAACAACATTCATTTCCATCATTTTGATAGAGAAACTAGAGAAATGGATTTTTTTATAAAAAAAATATTTTTTTTAATTTATTATTCTTTTTTTTAATTGTTTCCGGTTAAAATTTGATTAAAATATGAATTTTGTTATAAATTTTTTTTTAAACAAATTAAGTTCGTGCTTGAAACATTTTGAAAAAAAACAATTCTTTTGACATTATCGTATTATATATAATCTCTTTTCAATTAGATGACTTTCAAAGAAAAATAAAGATTTTCATGATTATTTTTTATTTTAATTCTCTGGCGCTATCAAACAGTGGAATTCAATAAATTTCTCACTCAATTTCATTTCTCTGAATTCCTATTCTCTGCTTCATTTCTAATCTCTGAAATTCTCTCTACCAAACGTGCCGTTATATCCTTATAGTAAGGAGAGAAAGAAAAAAGCCTATAAAATAAAAAAAAAATAGAAAAAGAAACGCCCACACAAAGCGCGGGTTACAACCCGAACTAAAAAAAAGCGTTTGAAAGATTAGTTTAGAGTCCTTCTAAACACTCCAAGAATCAACTAAAAGAAAAAAAAGAAATACTTATTTTATTTACGGCTATGTACTTTTTATACCGAACTAAAAATTCTGTTATTCTCACCGGTAAATTAACAAACACCAGGAAGCAACTAATATCACCGGAATAAATAAAAATGACAGCCATGTCAAAGGCGGCGGTTGACTGGCAATGGCAGAACGCCGCTGCAGGATCCGCCGCTGGCCTTGCTACCGTCAGCTTTTCACATCCTCTTGACGTTGTTCGTACCAGATTCCAAGGTCCACCTATTTTCTGCATCAATTAATTTGTTTTATTTAATTCAATTAGCAGTTTATAAATTGTATTTTTACAGTTAATGATGGACGGAATCCGCATATTCCGAGCTATAAGAACACTCCTCATGCTCTTTTCACCATTGCTCGATCAGAGGTTACTTATTACTACATATTATTTCTTGCGTTTTTCGGTTATGGTATAGGCTTACTCTCCAAATGTATCTAACTTGCGTCTCGTTTTGTCTGTTTGAATTAGACTAGTTTTTGTAATTTAGGGTTTTAATATGTTTATAATCTAGTGTTGAGGATTGGGAGTTTAGGTTGTGTGATATGACTAGTAACGAGACTTGATAACCACCGTAGAAGTTTGGCATTTTGTTTTCGGTAACGATGGTCTCGACCTTTTGGCCGACTAAACCACGGGGTTTGAACTCACCATTACACAGACTTTGCGTAGCCACATTAGGGTTCTTTGCACGTAGCTGTAATTGAATTTGAGACCTTTCACATATTAGTTTGGCTAGAGCTAGAGGATTTGTTTTGTGGAACTATTTCATTCTATTACTATACTTGTTTTACTCTTGTGTTCCGCTCGGCGTTTTTAATTAGATGGTGTTTGGGATGGCTTATTTTTTTCTGCTTATAAATCAACATTTGTAAGCTTCTTATAGGAACTAGTGTTTGGATTTGCTTAATTTAATAGAAACTTTCTGTGTGATCCAGTTATGATGTGTTTTAGGTTGGATATGATGGTAAAAATTATTTTTGTTTTCATCTCATATAAGCACTCTTAAATTATCATTCCCTTGAAAATTGCTTATTTCGTCCCAAGACAAGCAGATGAACAGAAGCAGCCTCGAAGATCAAAACTTCAAACTGCGTATCTGCTCAAGTAAGCTGATAAGGAGAAAAAATTAAGCAAATGCAAATACCCTCTAAATAACGTGTAGTACAGTAGCATTTTTGAGAGTCATTAGAGTAACTTTACAAATCATGCTAATCTAGGTTTCCTCGTATTTTAATATGTTTTTCCTTTAAGTTAAAACATTAGTTTTTTTTTTTTTTTTTGATTCTGTTACTTGACATGATTGATCAAAAAATGACGAGGAAAAAAAGTTCACTAATGGTTAGGAAAGGGCCAAAGAGGAGTATAAGAGGATTATTAATGACAAAGATTATAATTTTTGTGAAGTTTATGATTATTATCTTTTTCAGGGACTCGGAGGGCTCTATGCTGGCGTTTATCCTGCTGTGCTCGGCTCAACTATCTCTTGGGGTTTATATTTTTTCTTGTAAGTCAAATATTATGATTTAGTTTACTTGTCACTAAACATGCTATGAACGTTTCATCATACTCCATTATACTTAGTTATACCACATTTACCCTATTAGTTGAACCCTCTACAATAGGACTTGCGTCTGTCTATTGGTGCATGTTTCTCTTTCTCTAAATCGAGAACAAAAAAACTTCAGTTTTCGTTAAAACTTTGCAAGAGTTGTTCTATCGCCAATAAAAAAGGGTTAACGGATAGGTTTTTCCCTATTCGGATTAATTTGGGGAGGGCGAGTCTTTGACTTAATTGTACGCAGCCTAATTGAGGTATCACCTTTCCTTAGCCACCCCCAAATGTACACCTAGCGAGGCTTGAACCCTAGACCTCTTGTGAGGAGGTCAAGTGTCTTACCACTAGACCATTTGGTGATGGCCTTTTAACCATTAATCAATCTCCTAGTTGTTCTATCATCAATCTCCTGAAGTGAAGATATCTGCTCATCACATGATTTTTTGACCACATTCTGTTACTGTAGAATGAACATGCTAACTAATTCACGTTTGGTGAAAGTGAACACAATAAACTGTCGATGATCAAATCTGAAGGTTTAGTGGCTCACATATAGTTGAGGATCCATTTTTCAGTTCACTCGTATTCTTATAAACCCATTCTCGGTCTCTTTCTCACATGGTTAACTTAAATCTTAATCTACTTGATATGTAGTAGACTGTATTTTGACAGTATATACCTTTCAAATGTAGTGGGGTTTAATTTTTCTATTTGCGAGATAAGGTGTTGGTAGTAAATATGTAGCTTTACGCAAATACATATCATATGCCAGTTTTGTGCTTAAAAGAATAAGTGTATCGAGTAGCAGTTTTCTTTTGTTTGTTTAATTATTATATTACAAATTTGGGACCTACAGAGTCTGCATAAATAGATGCCCTTACGACAAGATAGGACAGAGATGGCTTTAATCTGATCCTGAATACATGCCATCTCAAATTTCAAATCTATCATGCATCAGACTTTGGTGGGGTTGCTGTGTGCATATTAAACCAGTTAACACCATCTTATCTTTTTACTGTAGCTATAGCAAAGCTAAACAAAGGTATTTGAAGAATAGAGACGAGCTGTCCCCAGGTCTTCATCTTGCTTCAGCTGCAGAAGCAGGAGGTTTGGTGAGTACTTTTGTAATTCACATATTTTATTTCATTAAAAGAGTAGGGTTGGATCAGTTGGAAAACCCCCTCCCCACAGAGGTCAAGGGTTCGATCCTCACCCCCTACAAGGCCGGAGGTCCTCTGGAAGCAGCCTCTCTACCTTCGGGTAGGGGTAAGACTGTCTACATCTTACCTCCCCCATACCTCGTGGAAGACGGGATTGGGTAACGTTACCTTTTTTACATATTTTATTCATTGTTAGGGCCTTCAATGTAAGAATTGTCAATGAACTACTATCTGTGATTATGATAAAGTTTGTCGCTTGTTTTAGGTTTGTCTTTTTACCAATCCTGTCTGGCTTGTGAAAACAAGATTACAACTTCAGACTCCTGAGCATTCTCGGCCATATTCTGGTTTCCATGGTCTGCTCTGACTCTTATATCGAATTGCAAACTATGTCCTTTCTGATAAATTATCTCCTCTTTCTGCGGTACCAATAAATCCACCAATCCAGTTTTTTTTTAATTGCAACTATTAGTCAACATTTGTACTAACAAAGAAACATTGTACTAATGGTTCACCTTACATCAGTCTAAAACTGGATGCAGACCATTATATGGTGTCACAACAATGGATACTGTCTTTACAGTTTATATCACTAATAATAACTTAGTTCCAGTTTTGGACATGTAGTAATATATCATTATTTTTTTGGGTAACTATGGTTTCCGACCTTTTGGCCTACTAATCCACAGGGTTTGAACCCACTACCACACAGATCCAAACCGGGTAAAGTCCTCCCTTTTAGGAGGTTGGCGCGGCCAAGTAATAAATCATTTTATGTGTTTATGCTACAGCATTAGGGTCCTAGATATCTTTCTGAAGTATAATGTACTACTGCCAGTATCAAAATAGATACTTAAGAAAAACACTGCAAACTCAAAAAAAAAAAGTACAATAGGTCTCGATACGTAAATCAATTAAATTTTATTACTTAATTTGGGACATAAAGAATTCTATTTTTGAGAAAGGCGTGAAATATTCTTGATATTAATACTGTTAAATGATTTCAGATGCTCTAAAAACAGTAGTGAAAGATGAAGGATGGAAGGCATTATACAAAGGGCTTGTACCTGGTCTTTTTCTGGTCAGATTTGGTATTGTTATTTTCCGTTTAAGTTTTGCAATACAAGTAGTTATAGTTCTGTATATTAGTACTTAAAATTAAGTTTTCAGCTTGTTGATGCATCATATCTTTGTGACTCATTATAGATACTAAAATATTTTGATAGATGGGTTGATGATCCATCCAAGATATTTTTTTTATATAAGTTTACATACAAATCCCATGAACCTGACTTAAGCAACACCTTTGATAATTATGCAGCAAGTCACTCATGGGGCTATTCAGTTTACTGCTTATGAGGAGCTTCGTAAGGTTCTAGTCAACTCTAGGTCTGAACAAAGCGTATTGATTTCTAGCAGTGCTGAACTATTGGTAAGTTCCTCTAAAGAGTCATTTTAAACTTACAGACGATTAATGTATGGATGTGCTTATGAATATTAATTCATGCTTAACTTCTGAAAGGACATATGTGAGATTATTTCATGCCAATTCCGTTACCTTAACTACTAGTAGTAAATGACTATCAAATATGATAGTTAAATTGAGGAAGGTAATCAAAAAGCAGTTGATATGCATGCATATTTCTGCTAAACAGATGTCATATATTTATGAAAGGGCTAGTGGGAAACACTAATTGCTAATTCTTTACCTTCCTAAATTGGGTCTACCCTCCACAGTTCCTTTATATTTTACACTTCTTTTTGAAATTTTGGTTTTAAACTCTTTCATAAGATCTGATATTTTTTTCAATGTTTGCATCATCGAGTAGGTTTAGGATAGCACATTTTCTCTTATAGTGCTTCACTACCTTTTTACCTAATAGGAACAAAATTTAGGTCTGTCTGCATGGGTGTTAAGAGGTTGTTTGTTAGTTCTTACTCATGGATAAGTTAGTTTTACTGGGTTTTGCAGACCTCGATGGATTACGCAACTTTAGGAGCTTCCTCTAAACTGGCTGCCATACTTGTGACATATCCAATCCAGGTAAGCAATGTCATGGTAAAGTTGCTCTAAATTTTTTTTACATTTCTAAGCTCCAGTATAGGAACTTATTGTGCAACTTGTAACTGTTTCTTATTTCGCATGATGGCATTTCAGGTCATTCGTGCTCGTTTGCAGGTAAATGAACTTCATCTCTATATCTTTCTTTTTATGCTTTTGCTATTATTGTTTTCGATATAAACTATTAAGAGAACTGTAAAATTACAAATTGGGATCCAGCAGAGTTTTCTAGTTTTGTAATGTTAGTAGCTGAAGTTGTATCCTTTCACACTTTAGCAACGGCCAAGTATAGATGGAGTTCCCAGATATGTGGATAGCTGGCATGTAATGAAGAAAACTGCTCGGTGAGTGTAATTGTGTATTGTATTATTAAATTCAAAATTAAGTAACTTTTTACTTGTTCAATCCATACTTGAGTGGCTTTCCTATCTGGCAATTTATTATTTGTCAGTCATTGTGGGTACGCATAATGTAAACCCACACATTCAATTGATGAAATGAGGAAAAGTAGGTTCATTGTTTCTGTAGTTTAAAGTTTATGAATATAAAGATTATTTCATGCACATGTATACTCTATCTGTTTCATAACAACTCACTCTCTGTAGGTTAGAGGGTCTAAATGGTTTCTACAAAGGAATGACAGCAAATCTTCTGAAAAATCTTCCTTCTGCTTCACTGACTTTCGTTGTGTACGAGAATATTCTCAACATGCTGACATTAGAAAGGGCCAAGGAGTGACATGTTATCGGTCCTTCTACACTTACTCATTTTATGTTGAAGGATAATGCATGATTGTGTAGTGAAACTAGTGTAAACCATGAAAAACTAGTGTCCCAACAATTTCATTTGTTATTTTTGGCTTTGCCAAATATATCATTGTAGTGATAAGCTTCTAGAGGATGTTAAAAGGAAATACATCATTTTAATACTATAAGAAAAGCCAATGGTAGTTTTCACTTTGCACTCAAGGCTGGTATCTTTTGTTTATCTAGTCTAAGATATCGTTTGTGTTTGGAAAGTTATATTCTTCAACTCCTTACCTCCTGACTAATGTTATTGTAGTTACAAGTTACGTGCTGCAAAGGAGTAGTACGCATAATGAATTTATGCCTTGAAGAGTTAATCCAGTAGCTACTGCATCTTATGACTAGAGACAACGGTTACATCCCTCGAGATTGTATGAACATTTTAGTAAGTATTTTATGAAATGTGGCCACTATTAGCTTAATTGATAAAAATACTGAGTTTCAGTGATAGGTAGCCAAGTATATTGTGGTACACTCTTATTGAACATACAATGACAGTAACATACCATCGGAACTGGTAAACATATTCTGATACATAGAAAGACAGCTACCTGAGCCTAATCTATGCTAATTTTTTGAGGAAAGATATAATCTCATCAGAAACCTCTTGAGGTTTCTCTTGTTGGATAAAATGATGGCCATCGAGAATAACGACTTCAATATCAGGAACAAGTTTTTTCATATCATCTCCCTCAATGTACACCTTTGTAAAACTATCAAATCCATTATCTTTGTCTCCAACAATAAGTTTTGATGGAACTGTTATTTTTGACCCTTGCCATGGTGCTTCAAGCTCCCAGGACCTGCATATCAGTTAATATGGTTAGAAAGTATATAAAATAAAAACCTGAAACATCCCAATCCTATTTTTCTATGCCCATATCTGTGTTTCGAGTCTTACAGGTCCATAGCACGGTAATAGTTTAAGCCTCCAGTGAATCCAGACTCCTTAAACTTGTCTGCATACACTTGGAGCTCCTCTTCAGTAATCCATGATGGTAACTGTGTAGGTATTTCCAAATAATCAATAATCTCCATGCCAGGTGGCGCTATCAACAAATCGGGACTATTGATCAACAAGAATTTCTTGATTACTGTCAGGTTATCATATTTTGCAAAAGCTTTCTCTGGTCTTCCTGCTTCCTGTATCATTTCTTGAAGTTTAAACATTCCTAGCACATAATAATATTTAAGGGGAAATATTCAAAATAGCCGTACCCACAAATGATTAGTTACAAAACGTCAAAAAATTGTGTGTTTATACCCAAATAGCCATGATCTACAAAGCCTTTTTGCAGACAAATTATTCTCTATGCATAACTTTTTCCCATCAAAATATCCAGAAAATACGCCGAAAAAGTCAGATTTTGCAAAAACAATGATTCCAAAAAACTTATTGTGCCCAAAATTGGATTTCAATATTCATAATTCTTGCGGAATTTATGGCTACTTAGGTATAAACACAATTTTATCGACATCTTGTTAATAGGCCATATGTAACATATCATATGTGTCAGAGAGAACCTGGAACTGGGAGATATACAAGTCATCTCCAAATGATTTGAAGAATTGAGTGGGCTTCATATATGGGTTCCTAGGAAAGAATGGAACACAGATAGCAACCATTCCTTTGACTCTATCAGGCCTGAAAAGACTAAGATGCCAAGCTGTTGTTGCGCCCCAATCATGTCCTACCACAAACACCTAAAACATATTTCCCAAAAGTCAACCCCATATCAAAAACACACACACAAGGTGTATGGGCTGTGGAACCGCACATTGTCTCAAATTTGTTAAGGCCTAAAAAAAATAATTAGAAGGCATTTATAGTACATAGAATCTCATACACAAACATATCAATCTCGCGCAATCGTCCATGACAGTACTTGAAGCCACAACATCTTGGTTGGAGCCTTAACTTTCTCACGGGTACTGCTAGGCCAAAGGATCTTTGGTTGATGGCCTCAAAACTACAGTCAATATAGTTGGGGTCTAAAAGTCTACACCCCATTGAAAAACATTAAAAGCTATAAATTCTTTCTTTCAGACCTCATAGTGTTTAGTACCTATATAATTTTGGCACATGGCCTCCAAATACTTAGAAACGGCTAAGACACATACACACTGACACACATATGGTAGTAGTTAAGATTAGATATGACCTGCTGCTGGTTAAAGTGATCAAGAAGACCAATGAGATCACCAACTATATGAAAGTTAGTATATGAAGAGGGAGACAGAGGTGAGTCAGATTCACCATAGCCTCTAAGATCAGGTGCAACCACATGGTAACCATGGCTAGCTAAATGAACCATCTGATGGCGCCATGAAAACCATGTCTCAGGGAACCCATGAAGGAGGAGCACAAATGGTCCTTCTCCTTTTATCTCTGCAACATGCATCCATATTCCATTGGTTTTGATTCTATGGTGGTTCACATCACCCATTAATTCCATCTCTATACCCTGTGAGATCTTTGTTTCTGGACAGATTTGTGCTTATTATACAGTGAATCAACAAAGATTAGTATCCTCATACTTGGTCAAAGGAAGACTTGTATTAATATATCATGATTATCATCTTAAAATAACCATTTTTCCTTCCCAACGCATGTCATAGAATAATGAGTAAACTGCAAAAATCATCCATGTGGTTTGTAGTTTGTGGCACTAATCATCCCTAGCCGATACTATTGGCACTAATCATCCCTGAGTGGTGAAACGTTCGGCAAAAATCATCCCTAAAGGGATGATTTTTGCAAAACTTTTTGTTAAACTTTTTGCAAAAATCATCCCCAATAAGGATGATTTTTGCCGGACATTTGGCCACTCAGGGATGATTAGTGCCAATAGTATCAGCTAGGGATGATTAGTGCCACAAACTACAAACCACAAGGATGATTTTTGCAGTTTACTCTTTGGTTTATTTTTCTAAATGTAAAACTTTTTATATTCGTATTATCACATCTGATGATGCAACCTACAAAGTAGGTAAAGAAAAAAAGAATAAAAACTAGTAAATGCATAAACCACAAAATATGCATAAGGCATAACCCAAGAAACCTTCATCATCTCATTTTGGACTCTCGTATCCAAATTTAACAAAGAGAAAAGGATCTAGTAATGCAAGAAAGAAATAGTGGTTGAACTCATCACCTCCTCTATATTTGTAATATATTCTATTTGCAAGGTTCAACAAGAAAGGTCGAGGACACCGACAATAAAAGAGATCCGGTGATGCCAATGACATAGATTTGATGATAATGATGACCATCTCCGGTGATGATTATTAACAAGCTCCAACAAAGGTGACAAGAATTGAAACAAATCTTACAAACCTCATCAGGTTATATACATAAACAAGATTTAGCAAAGAAATAAGGAAAAAAATGTTTGATTATAAGATAAAACTAGAATTAGAGAATGATGAGTTGAAATTTGTGAAAAAATAAAAAATACAGTGATACCACTCACTTTAGTATGGAATGAATCTATGATTCTGCTGACATCATTTTTTTACTTTTGATTCCATATGTTGCATATCAAACGAGTGTAAATAGGAGTGATTACATTCCTC
>BQNB010067813.1:18207-34059 GCA_026074375.1 Tanacetum coccineum | reverse complement strand
ATATATATATATATATATATATATATATATATATATATGAAATCTAGTTTTCTCCTCTAAAAAGATACCACCCAAACCAGAAAAACATTTCCCCACTAAAAGACAAGAAAAGGAGCGTCCTACTGTAGACGACCCTCTTATAGGGAGGTCGGTCCCCAATATATCTAGGACCGGCCAATAAATAAGGGACCGACCAGATTTATGACGCTCCTCAGCTTGCCTGTAAATAGTGGACTGTTCTCAAACCATTTACACACCTTTTACGCACAGTTTCTTCTGTTCTAATTCCCTTTCTTATTCTATATCTATCCTTGATCTTTAACTTGTTTAACAAGTGATCCAATCTTCTTCCCTCAAGTGCAAGAGAAGAACACACGTAATTACTAGGATACAAAGTGTTATAGTTTAGTGTGTCATTACGTAACATTGGTTAAAATCTTCTTGTAGATCCGATCTATTTATTCTCAATCTTGTGTAGTTATGTAGATCCGGCTAGTGTGTTAGCTCGGAATAGTTGTGTGAGGGTCGGTTAGTATTTAGTCCATAAAATACATTAGTCTAGTGGTAGATTGGTTCTAGCTAAGATTAGAACTCGACATCTAGCTTAGTGTCCGAAATCAAGATAAGCGAAAGTTGTGTAAGGGTTTCTCCGCCATAAGGGAGCTTGTTGACATAGTGAAGAAAACTCTCGAGTTAGGTGCTCAAGGAGTAGAGTAGAATGAAGAGGTGCTTCATTTCCGAACCACTATAAATCATCGCGTTATGGTTTGATTGTTCTTACTCTTATCTCTTGTCTTACTTTATTTTCTCATACTATCCTATTAATTGTTTAGATAAGTATATTGTTCATATTGTGCAAGTGTTGAATTCACATAAAGTCGAATCTAGAATTTTTAGAAACACTTTAAAACCTTAAATTAAAAAGCGGTAAACTATTCAACCCCCATTCTAGTTTTCGACAGAAATTATGTCATATGGCTTGCTATTATTTCAGATAGCAACCCGGTTATCATCTTAAAGGCAAGTATTTCAAAAAGAGAACTTGGCCTCACAACGGGAAATGAATTTTTCTCGGGAATGAATTACTTTATATTCATTCAAAGGCTTGTGTTTACCTTGCAACACAACCTGTGCTTCCTATTTCAAATAAGTGTACGTGTCAGTGCAATTATTTATGTAAACGAGAGAAATCTTGTTTTTATTGGTGTTGTTTTAAGAAAAAGAACTAAATATCTGTTTCTCATCTGAAAAGATTTTTAAAAGAAGTTTCTATCACTCAAACAATGTCTACGGCTCTTGAAATAGAAAACGGGAAATTATTTGAGGGGGATAAATAGTCAAATTCTTTCAAAAATGATCTTTTAAAATGTCATCGCGGGAATAAATGGAAAAAGTTTTTCAATAACAGATTATCAAATAAAGGGGAGTTAATGTATTTTTAACTCAATTGTTCTCAAAATATTATTGGATTTAAGCTTTATGGACTAAATGGCAAAATAGAGGACTTAGAATCCTAGTTATAAACTTTAGGGGCTAATAATGTCATTTCTATAACTTAGATTGACTTTGTATTAAGTTTAAAATAGAAATAGAGATAGATATAAAGCACAAGGACCAATTGTGTTAATTTTGAAACTTAAACCAGTTATAAGTTTTTTTTAACACATTTCGCTCTCACAAAAATTCAAACACTTCACACATTTCTCTCGTACACATTTCGCTCGCTTCATATCTAGGAATCAAAACATGTTTTCAAGGCTAAAGATTCTCACCTACTCGTTCGAAACTCCTTTCTCATTATCCTGGTAAATCGAATTAGCTTATAACTCCTTTTTGCACCCGTAATCACTTAAAACGTATTAGGGTTCTTAAGTTAAAAGTTGTAGTTTTTGTCTAATTGATTGAGGGATTTGGTTCATTGGGGTGCGACAAAGATGCGTGTGAAACAGTTTTGCATATATCTTAACCATTTTCATGTATCGTTAATAATAAGAGTTACCACATTTGGCTGGAATGGCACAAGCAACTCATGTATCCATGTATCCACATATATATCATGTAAACCTACACATAATTGTATCGCACAACTACTATATAACCATGTACATTTAAAACAATTCAAAACCATTTAATCACAGCAAAGAAAACAATTCAAAAACATTTTGTATCCATTTTCACCCCAAGAAAACATTTAAAAAGGGGCTATGAGAAACTCACCTCAAGCTTCACAATTGCGCGCTATTAATCCAAGCATTAATCTACACAAATCATAATGAACGGGTTACACATAGTCACGACTTTACGGCCCTATTCATGTAACCTTTCAATCGATGGATACTAATGTCTAAAATGTACTTATAAACATCCCATCATGATTCTTATTCTTTATATAAACTCTAAACATGTTTTAGACTAGTGTTCACATATTCAGTTTTCTGCAAAATTTTGAAGTCACTTTATGAATTTTTTATAAAATACCAAACGACCTCTTTGGACTCCTAAATCGGATGAAATTATCTTCAATGAGTTATGAAGCTAATGTAATTTTCGCAATCAATGAAAATAAGCTTAACTGTTTTTAAAAAAATCAACAACACAAACTGATTAAATTCAGATCTGATCTGCACACCAAAAAGTTTGACTTGACCAAACCTATTTAGTCACTTGGGAAAAATCTAAGAAAATTACAAGGGTTCCTAGACATCATGAACTTACTCTAGTGGCAATTTCATCAATTACAAAAATATTTTGATAGGGTTTTTGACCTCAAACACAACTCAAAATCTTACCTGAAAACTCATATTCGACAATGAATCTTGTAAAAGTATTTTGACTGACTTTTTTCACTTTTAATTCAACGAAATCCAACACCGGGATAGAAAGTAGACTCCTCTGTATTATTTTAGCGGAGAAAATCAATAAAACCTATCTGTATGATCGAGTTATGACTCTTACAAGTTGACCTAAAAATCTGCCCAGTTTTTAATTCTGAATTTAACAACAATTAAACCTAACTAAACGCATCCAAACGCTATTAATTATACCCTAATTGATTATTAATGATCAAACTAATATGTTACCGAATTTTTATGAAACCCTAATTCCACCAATTAAAAAGTTACAATTAATTGAATTAAAGAAAAGATTAAGTTAGGGTTTATACCGAAAACCTTCAACCACGAAACACACGAATCTTACGCCTTAAAAAAACTCTTGAAATTTTTTGATGGTTTCTCCTTGCTTCTTGATGGACGTTCGACACAAGGGAGTGTAGAGGGAGGAAAAGTGATTTATGGTTTAGGTTTATTGGAGTATCTATACTAGTTTTAGGATAAGTATAAAAAAGATTTGTTTCCTAATCAAACTTTGACTTCTCCCTTCCTTTTTCCTTGTTTCTAGCCGATCCAAACACCCCTATAAAATATATATTTTATTTTTTTTCTTTTATTTTCGGCACATATATTTTATACATTTATTATATAGTTTTACCAAATTACATATTTATTTGAAAACACTTAAATTATTTACACATAATTTCAAACTAGAAAATATTTATTTTACATATAATTTTCTCAACTAATTCTATTATCCTACTATAATAATTAAATATAGAATCCAAATCCATTAAAAATATTGAATCGAAACTAACGATGCTTACTTTTATAAATAATTTCCAATTGCTACGAATAACGAAATAACTAACAAATGAATATCTCCAAAAATCATCATTTCCAATGAAATGAAATGACTAAGTATTTAAATTGAAGCCTCTCACACAACAATTGCAACACATATATGTTATCACATGATATCAAATGCACTAATTGAATCTTGCACACAAACTCAAATCACTTAACACTTAGTTAGGCTAACACTATTTGTTAAACTAACCTGGTTTGATCATGGGTGTCACAGTATCTCCCACTTAGGGAAATTTCATCCCTAAATTTAATCGATTCTACTGCTAATAATTTTACTTACCCACACAAGGGAACAAACAGCAGCATAACAGCTATTAGCGAAGAGAAGCATCCAAACTATATGAACCTCGCCCATCCTCGAGAAAACTCGTCAAAAACCTTAAGTTGTGTAACAACGTGATTCAGAACCTAATCCCGTAACTCATCAAACAAGAACTGTCTTGAAATTAAATTATGAGTTGTTACAAAGCTCAATGTTTTTGAAGAATCGACTCGACTTCGGGTTTACTCAAATTTTAACTTCAACCAAACCACATAAAAGCATCTAAGGGGCATTAAGGTCTGCAAGTACATTTATGTACTAAAATTAACCTTCCAATGAATTTTAACTATTAGAATCAAACTACGCTTCAAACTTTTAACCTCTCAATCCATAATCTCTATAGGTTATTCAACAAAATGGAGAGTTTTGTCTACCTTAACTTCCTCTAAAGGCAAATGCAAGTTTGCATCCGTCAAACACTTCTTTAGATTTGACACATGGAATGTATCGTGTACACCACTCAAATACTCAATCAACTGTTGATACACCTTCAATGATAAGCTACCAGAACAAAATCCTTTTCCAAAAAACCCTATGGTCCTACATACCTTGGTGCTAACTTGCCCTTCTTTCTAAATCATACTACCCTTTCCAAGGCGACACTTTTAATAATAATTGATCACCTACTTCAAACTGTAATGGTTTATGCCTTTTGTCCGCATAGCTCTTTTAACGATCTCAAGCCGCCTTAAGCCTTTCCTTAATCGGTATTACTTTATCAGTTGTCTCTTGTACCAATTCCGGTCCAATCAACCGACTGTATCCAATTTCACCCTAAAGAACAAGTGACCTACATTTCCTTCCATAAAATGCCTCGAATTAAACACATCGTATACTCGAGTGATAAATATTGTTATAAAAAAACTCAGCTAATGTAACACCCCCAAAATGGCTCGCAGCGGAATATGAGTCAGGGGGCGTGTTACTTCATAGATCAACAACACAAGATATATATAGAACGACCATTAAAAGTCGTAAAAACAGATACATTGGATTTTAGCAAATATCTGTTACAAAAAGCCCGAAGCTTAACTTGTTCGACATTAATAGTACAAAGATACTAGTTCATAACACATTTTCCCCCAAAAAACATAATGCATCCAAATCTTTAGCATGATATCCCAAAACATATAATCAACAATGTCTCCACACTCGTCCTATGACCTCCTTGAAAAACATTGCTTAAAACGTCAACAATAATGTTGGTGAATTCATAGGTTTAATAAATAATATAATGCAGGACCACAAGATCACCCATTTGTATGATAATGCAATAGATGCAGACATCACATAAATGCAATTACGTTCGCCCTAAGCTTATGAAACTGAAGCTCGACAATATATTGCAATGTAAAATGGCCCACAATGCCTGTATAGATGTTCTAACCCGCAACATCCCTAGTCCTACATGGTATACGTTCGTTATCAAGCATACCGGCATAGTGAGCATGACTCACCCGAACGGGGATGTCAATTCTAAATAGATCTATTTATAACATTCACGCTTACCCTTCAGGTAATTAACCAGTTCATGATAATGTACTTAACTTGGGTTATCGCCACTTAGGCAACACGTAATCATAATATAAAATTTACCACTTGTGTCCAAAGTATAAAACATCGCATGTTTCTCACCCAAAAAACTTATAAATCAAAATCATTTAAAACATGGGGCTATGAAATCACCTTGAGTTCCGTATATCAAATAATTCACAGACAATGCGTCACGGTAACAACCGAAAGCAACCTAATCAAACATAGGTCGTATAAGCACTACGCATTTCAAATAACTACTACCATATATAATTCTATATAGCTACATTACCATCTAATCACGTTTGTAAAAATCATATTTATAAAGTTAAAACGTCATAAATATACCTTTATTAAAATGACTCTAACTTTCACGTTTCAAGTCCCGTTTCTGGCGTTTCTTTACGTCCACAGGCTTTCGTATTTAAAGGACGATGTAAACTAAAATATGACATTTTTAGGTTTTGCGTCCACTGATGAACATTACTTTTACTGTTCACATCAGTTATAAATTTATTTATATAAATTTAGTAATCGTAAAAACCCGTAAATGTAATAACTTATTCGTTTTAAACCCGATTTTAGCGATTCCTTCGAGCACGTCTTTGTAATTAATGGGAGTATCAAAATTATCACATTTTATAATTTTGGGTCTGTTGATGAATAGTAATTTTTACTGTTCATAGTTTATAAAATTACTTTTATAAACTTTAATTATCGTAAACGCCATATTTTATTCGTTTTAGCTCCGTTTTTAGTGATTCTTTCGAGCACGTTCTCGTAATTGAAATCTCTATTTATTTATGAGGTTTATAAACATAAATATTCCTGAGATGAATAGTACCTTTTATAAAAATAGTTTTATAAAAGTATTTTTTTACCTTTTTAAGTATATAAACTCGCGAAATTCATAATGGTATGTGCTTAATTACACATACCATTTTCCATTAAAAACGGACTTAAAAGACTAAAAACGTAAAAAATAAACCAAAGATACATTGGTATTTGAAGTTTTGCATTTGAATTGTGCAGGAACGGATACTCAAAAAGAAAGCCAAAGAACACCAAACTAAGCACGACGGAAGACCAAGTCAATCCAAAAGCCAAAGTCAAGTCAAAGTCAGCCACATGAAGAAAATACAATTGAGGGACTAAACTGCCAAACCTAAAGTTGTTTACAAAAGAAAAGACAAGGTCAAAATTGCAACCGGAGCAAAGATTCATTCAAGTATATATAACTTGAGGGGACAAAACTGCCATACTTACCCAAAAGCCTTCTTTCCCGTCCCGCCCCACAAAAACCCAGGTACATACTTGGGTGTTCGTCCCATACCTCACCCTGCAAAACCACTCAACACCCTAAGCAAAAAATCAAATTTCAACCATCCTCTATCACCCCCAGCAGTATAATGCCATGTTGGCAATCCCTCGCCATTCCCAAGTATTTTCGATGGCCGAGATTGAACTCTATAGAAGCACCAAGAAATTGAAGCTGGATTGTGTTTGTAGAATACACCTCAACACGAACAACACACTTGGTTTTTGTCTCTACAAAGAAACCACATGAAGACACAAAAAAGAAGCCAAGAGAAAAGACTTCGTCTATAATAAAGCCTTTTGGTAAGCCTTTTGAGGCAACTAATTAGTTTTAATTTTTAATATAACATAGTTTAGTTTCAGTTCTTTTAAAAACCATTTACAGCTTTTACTGTTCAGCTTGTAACACTTTTCAAGTTTTTAAATGCAAATTTGAAGTTTTAAGTTAATTTTACAATTCCAAGTCTAAGTTCGCAATTGTAGCTGTTTTGTGTTCAAAAAAGGCTCTCAACACAGCTTTGTTTACAGCTGCTTTAATTAAGTAAATTTTAAAAGGTAATATATTTAAGAGAAAATCATCACAAATCTACCCAGCATATCTAAGGATGATAAGCAACTCATGATGTGCTTATTGACACTACTAGTTGTTTATGCAAAGCCTAGAGCTTGTAGATTCCCTTGGATTAGCCCTGATTTTTAGCAAGTATGTTGTAAGTTCCAATTCTTAACTTTCTTTATTTACTGGCAGAACTGCTTATTATGCATAATCATGACTAGAATCTGTTTATAAAGTATTCTATTTTGTATATAAACAATCTGTTTTTTAAATAACCTAAGAACACATCAGCTTAAAATAAGAAAGAAAAATGATTGTGAAAACTTTAAAAGGATAAATTTGAACTAAAGTACTAACCCATAGTTAGTACTGCCTAGTTCATTTTTGGGATAATTAAAGCTAGCAAACTAACTTAAAGCTACCAAGTCACTAACTCAACAAGTAGTACTATTAGTTAAACTGTTGTATCTGGTGGTTTCATATTAAGCTTATACATCTTATTATTTCTGCTTATTTAAGATTCCCTTAGCTTTTTAGAGTAGATGAAACCATTTTCCTTTACTGTCTTTAGGAGTAAGCTTATTTAAAGCTTTTTTCCTTTTCAAAGTATTTTCAATAGTATATCAGTTTGTAGCTTTTTAGCTTATATTGCCATTGTAGTTTATTCAAGTTGTTTATTCTTATTCTGAATGCTTATTAGCGGTAGTTAAATATCTGTATTTACTTATATTGCGTTATTTCTTAGCTTCAATCGAACGAACAGTACTTAACCATAAAGCACCATACAACTTAAAACTAACAGTACTAACTCCCAAGATAGTACAGGTTATTTAATACCTAAAAGTACGGTTGTTATACTAGTGCTAGAGGTTTTCCTTACTTAAATTTATCTTAATTGCTATTTAAAATTGCTTATTTAGAGTTATTTTAGCTTATTTAATTTGTCTTAAGTTTATTTGAGCTTATTTTTTGTTCTTAGTATAAAAGTTTTATGTTTTCTTTCATTCCTAGCTTTTATTCTCATTCCAGCTTATTTTCTTTGCTTATTTTTGTTATGTGCATTTTGCTTAATCATTGCTACCGCCCAATCATTCCTTGACATTTCAAAACATCGATTATCAATTCGTGTCTTCATTTTCAATTCCAAGCCTTTTTGGGACATAAAACGACCACGGAGACACACTATACAACTTCCGTTTAATTTTCGTCGCGATTCTGATCCTGTTTTTGTGCTTAATGATTATTTTACATAAAAAGAGTCTAGTTCACAGCGAGTCCAAGTTTTTTGGCGCCGCTGCCTGCACGGGGAGCAGAGAAAAAGATTATTGGCTACGGTATTGACATTTGTGTTAAAAAAGCTGTTGAATATTTCTTTATAAAAACATAAAAAGTACAAAAATATTTTCCATTTTCTTTTACTAGTAAAATTATCATCTAAAAAACAAAAAAATCTGCTGTTGGGGCAGTCCTAGGGCAACGTAAGACCAAGCACTTCCATCCGATACACTATGCAAGCAAAACTATGACCAAGGCTCAAGCACATTACACTACAACGGAAAAAGAATTACTTGCCGTAGTGTATGCTTTCGAGAAATTCCGCCATACTTGGCTGTCCACAAGCATAGTAGAATACGGACCATTCGTCTCTCAAAGTACTTAGCTTGCAAAGTATGATGCTAATCCAGATTTGCTCCGGTGGAATTTGCTGCTCCAAGAATTGATGTCGTTATCCGTGATACAAAAAACGGAGCAAAATCTCGCCAGCTAGACGCACCTTTCTTCTAGAAACTTGAAAATTCCCCATCATAGTGAGCTCAAAAAAGGAAATTGCGGAAACATCTCCTCTCGATACACTGGGAAGTTAACTTTTCGTTTTCCACTCAAAACTCTTGGATCGGTTGCTCTTCGTGATGATAATACCCCATGGTTTGCAGATTTCGCAAATTACCATGCGGGGAATTTCATTGTCAAGGGAATGTCGTCCCAATAGAAAAACAAGTTTTTCAAAGATGTCAAACATTATTTCTGGGACGACCCCTTTCTATTCAAGATCTGTGCTGACCAAGTAATTAGGCGTTGTGTTTCGGGGCAAGAAGCTTTTGACATTCTCAAAGCTTGCCACAGTGGACCCACCGGGGGATACTACGGTGCCAATTACACCGCTAAAAAGATCTTCGATTCAAGATTTTATTGGCTCACGATCTACAAGGATGCCCATGACTTTGTCACCCGATGTGACATTTGTCAACGTCAAGGCAAAATTTCGCAACGTGATGAGATGCCACAAAACTCTATCCAAGTTTGCGAAATCTTTGACATTTGGGGCATTGATTTTATGGGGCCGTTCCCGTCTTCAAGAGGGAACAAATATATACTCGTGGCAGTCGATTACTTATCAAAATGGGTTGAAGCAAAAGCGCTCCCCACCAATGATGCCCGAGTTGTTTGCAAATTTCTTAAATCTCTCTTCTCTAGATTTGGTGCCCCTCGTGCAATCATAAGTGATCGCGGAACCCATTTTTGCAATGACCAATTTGCAAAGGTCATGCTTAAATACGAAGTCACTCATCGTCTCTCCACCGCGTATCACCCACAAACAAGTGGGCAGGTTGAGGTATCCAATCGTGGTTTGAAAAGAATTCTTGAAAGGACCATAGGCGAAAATCATGCCTCTTGGTCGGACAAACTGGATGACGCTCTCTGGGCCTTCCGTACAGCTTACAAAACACCCATCGGGTGCACCCCGTACAAGCTTGTATATGGAAAGGCATGTCATCTACCGGTTGAGTTGGAGCACAAAGCTTACTGGGCCCTTAAGCATACAAACTTTGATATCAAAACCGCGGGTGATCACAGAAAAGTTCAGCTCAACGAACTTAATGAACTTCGTGATCATGCTTATGAAAATTCTTTGATTTACAAGGAGAAATCAAAGAGAATCCATGACTCCAAGATCAAAAATCGCGTTTTCAACGTCGGTGATCGAGTCCTCCTCTTTAACTCTAGATTGAAGATTTTCTCGGGCAAGCTTAAGACCCGCTGGAGTGGACCATTCACTGTAACCCAAGTTTTTCCATATGGCACTGTCGAGTTATCCCAAAACTCCGGGCCAAATTTCAAAGTGAATGGTCATCGTTTGAAGCACTACTTTGGAGGGGACGTACCACAATTGGTAGTCCCAGATCTCCACACATTCCCCATGAACCAATAAATTCAAGTGACGGGTCAAGCATAGCGACCTTAAACAAGCGCTTCGTGGGAGGCACCCCATGCTTATCAGTAGTAGTATTATGTAGTAATAAGTGTTTTTGTGTGAGGAGGCTTACATTTTCCATTACCCGTGTTTTGTCCGTGTTTTTTGTGTGTTTTGTATGTCCAGGATTTCCCGGATTGTGAAGACTCTCGTGCTCGCAGTTTTGCCTTCAGAGTTTCACATCCTCAGCTTCATTTTGGGAATCCAATATCCTAATCTAATCGACTAACGTTTTATCTTTTGGCACACTTAATAAACGGCCTTAGATTTACGTAGGTACCCCTTTCAAAACATCGAGGATGATGTTTAGTTCTAGTATGGGGGGGATCTTCGATTTGATTTTTGCCTGCAGTCGTTGTTATCACGTAATCCCGTTTTCACCACCAAAATTTTAAAAAAATGAAAAAAATTTAAAAATTTTCAAAAATAAAATAAGTGTTTGTCATAGTTTTGACTTTCCCAATGGGTAGAATGAGAATAAATTTGACTGTCGACTCAGGGGACGTGTTGAGCCCTAGCTTTGTTCCTTAACCATCTAATAAACGAAAGTTTATTAGGCTAAGCATTCGCGGATCCTTTTATTAGGGATTTTAAATTTGCGAAGAACGGAAAATGATTGTGTTATTTACAAGTAGACATGCTAAGCCCAAGGATGTTATTTAGATAATCTTAAAAGCTTATAGGTGAATTATTCTCGTGTAACTTTGCGCTTGATTCTTCCAGAGCCCCCCTTTAACCTGACTAATAAACGTACACAAAAAAAAAGTAATAAAAAACAAACCCCCCTCCCTGCTTAATTTTGCTTTAACTTTAAACCGACGTTTTCTAAAAAGAAGCTCTTTCGGAAACGAAAATATTCATCTTAGTTCAGCTTTATACTTGAGTTTCTAAAATGAAATTTTCTCTATTACGGAAAATATGTTGCAAAATAAAAAAAAATAAAAATAAAAAATAAATAAATAAATAAATAAATAATATAAACTGTGGGCTGATAAAGGTTTACTGCATCTTGCCGGCTCACAACCGATATTGCAGTCTTCAAAACAAAGCCCATGGTGAGATAATAAATGCCAAAGTGCATTTGTAAGTGTTATCAATAAGAAACCGTCGTCAGACTAAGTCACTGCATCTTGTCGGAGGTGTAGGCGATGTTTTGTTAGTCATGTAAATGATGACGGTAGTATAGTATATAGCAATAAATGAAAATTTAATGGTTAAGATTTCTTTTTCTAAACTCAAGTATAATTTTGAACTAAGAATAACTTGCTTTAAGACTTCAAAAGTTGTTGGTTGCCATCGGTAGATTATTTTGATTAAGTATTCTCCGTGGGGTGTCAAAAGCCTGGGCACTTAGCTGATGAGGCTGGGATGTTCCGAGAAGAAAGGTCACTACATGGAATAGTCTCACCAATGAGATCATTAAAATTTAGATTTTGCGTGCAGATGAGTAGTATTATTTAATGTATCGGTAAATCTAAGAAATTCGGCCTAAAAGGATGGAGTATCCCGCTATTACATTGCGAACATTCTCCTGTAGGGTCTCAACCTGATAACCTAAGTCGAACTCGGCTGGGATCTATCGAGAATATGCTGGTTGGTGGGTGATCTATCTTTTCCCAGATTTCTTCAGAAATATCGTTATGCACATAAACTATACTACTTTCTAAAATTGTCGATCTAAATTTAACTTAAAATTAAGCACAATCACTCTAATTGAATAATTGTTGGGAGCAAAAGTTGACAAGTCATAGTTATAAGTAGTGTTAGCATCTTTACTTGTACTTAACAGTGATTTCGTTTCCACACTTAGTTTGGGACTAGTGAAAAATCGAGGACGATGAATTTATCCATTCGGACATCCGTAGATTATTCTATGGGCGCTTCTCATTCTATGATCCCAGTGTTGATAAAATAAAGGAAGTCAAACAGGTAGTTAAGAAAAGAAAAAGGAAAATCCAAAAATATTAGGGATAGTTAGTGTACATATAAAAAATGGTGAAAACGGGACTTGTCGAAGCTATGATTCTTTAGTTCCCTTTAACGAACACTTAGCTACTTTTCGAAGTTATTAGTCTAGGGGATTAAGATTCTTGTTTCGTAAATGTTTACTTCATAACAATTGCGTGAGAGACACGGCAATACCTTAGAATGGGGAATTGGTATGTTTGCGTAATTTACACATACCATTTTTCCATAAAAACGACGTAATAGACCAAAAACCAGACCAAAACTGCCAAATATATGTGTGTATTGGCATTTGTGTTGTCATGAAAACAGATATTCACAAAGGACAAAAAATAAGCCAAAAACGACAAAACCGAGCACGGAATGGAAAAATGTGAAAAGAAGAAGCCAAAATCGATATATGTTTGTTTTGCATTTGTGTTGTGCAGGAAACGGATATCACACAAAAGGACGAAAAACAAAGCCAAAAACGACAAAACTGATCACGGAATGGAAAAGTGTGAAAAGACAAAGTCAAATCAAAGTCAAAGTAAAAAAGAAGTCAAAGCAATGAGAATACAACTTGTGGGACTAAAATTGCCAAAGTCCCAAAGTTATATTTAAAGGCTTGAATAAAAAAATGGAAAATACAACTTTAGGGGCTGAAATTGCCAAACCCCTAAAGTTGTATCACTTAAGGACTAACTTTGCTATATCATACACCACCATGGAGGGCTTGTTCTGCCATTTCTCAAAAATCAAATACACCACAAAGGACCACTTTTGAAATAACACAATACACCCTCAAGGGGTAAAACTGCCAAGTCCCTAAGTTTATATCACCACCAAGGACTGAATGTGCAATAACCTTATAAGAGTTGAAGGGCCAAAGTTGCCAAAACCCAAAACCTTTCCCCTGTTAACCTTATAACACTTTTTCCCGCCCTTTTCAAACCCCAACCAAGTCACGGGCTAATCTTCATTGTTTTACCCTGCAACCCAAATTAAACCTTGGATAATCCATCTCCTCCACTCCACCTAAACTCCCCCAGCTGTAAAAGATTGCCAAGTTGGCAATCTCACTCATTCCAAGTGAATTCGATGGCCTAGATTGACATGAAAAAGCACAAGTGGATTTCAAAGGCTGAGATTACTCTTTCCAAGCCCTCACACAACTAGCACAACCTCTGAAGCCTCTTACATAGAAAGCACAAGCTGCAAGTTCAAAGGAGGAAGAATTCGGCTATAAAAAGACCCTTGTAGTTCATTCAAAAGGGAGATTATTATAGCTTAATTTTAATGTATTTTAAGTCATTTTAACTTCTTATCAGCTTATTTTATCAGCATTGTACTCTCTCTTAAGCATTAATAAAGTTTTTGAGGTTTTTAAGTTTAATTCCAAGTTTCCTTTTATCCCAAGTTATAAGTAATTAATCTATGCTTAATTGTGTTTAAAAAGCTCTCATTATAGCTTATTTATAAGCTGTTTTCATGAATCAACTAAAAAAGGTTAAGTAGTAACAAGAAAAGTCACAAAAATCTCCCAAAATTACCACAGGTTATAAATTGGATGATAAGCCAAAAAGGGAAGGGCTTATGGACAATACCAGCTTATCAAATAAGCTGGAGCTTGTAGACAAAGCTTTCAATAACTTATTTACCTTTGTTTTGAGCAAAAGGGTTTTGTAAGTCAATTTTCCTCATTTAAGCTTATTTTTTTGTATTAGTTTATTTTCAGCTTATTTGTGCTTATTTTCTTTTTCAATATGCTTATTTATGTTTATTATTGATGTATGAATGCTTATTTTTAAGACCCTTGGCCTCATTAACCCTAAATTAGTTTAAAAGGTTTAAGTCAGAAATTAAAAGGGTGTTTGGGTTAACTTGCTAAAGTAGGTCAATCCAGGTTATAAACCTTTGGGTCACTCTGGCCAACTTTGGCTAGTTTTTTTAAGCATTTTTAATCATTTTTTGAAAAAGTTTTAAAGATAAAAATTGATTTTAAGATTTTCCTAAAAAGCTCCTTCAAAATTGTTGTCAAAAACAGTTTATAAGGGCTTATTGGGTTAAGGCTTTCTAATCTTGTTTTTAAGACTTGTTTTGGTGATCATTATGGGTTTAAAGTGTAGACCAAAAGTCCTTTAGTTTTACATTTGTCCAAGTGAAAATCTGTCTAAGTTCTTTTTTGGTTAAATCTTAAATAGTCAAACTGTCACTTTTCAATTTCAATTTTGAGTCACTTAGACTTGTTTTTAGCTTTTAAGTTTTTGTGCACAAGCTCATTAGGAGCTTGTCTTCATCTGTGTTAACTTTGTTTTTAATTTTGAGCTTAATTTCTAGCTTATTTCCTAGGCTGCAAAAGCCTTTTGTTTCTTAAAAGAAATCTCCCCTGGTGCAAAAGCCTATTTTGACAGCTTCTTTAAGCTGTCATTCAGCTTACTATTTTCTTTCTAAAAAGCATTTTTAGGAAGCTTATAGGGTGTGCTTTAAGCCCCTATAAGCCCAGCCATTGGGTCTCATTCTAAGGGTTTAAAGATAAGCCCCAAAAGTGACCCAAGGTCCTGTTTGTTTGACAGAATTGACCCATTTTGACCCAATTTGCTTATTTTGCTATTTGTCTGTTTTTACTGGCTTATTTCTAGTTGCATTAGCTTATTAGGTTTAGTATACCATCAATCTTGGCTTATTTGTGTTGTTCATTTGCTTATTTGTTCATAGAAGCCAAAAAGAAAAGCTATTTGTGCCTTGGTTCATATAAGCATTCTGTCTGACTTAGCTCTTTCTATAAGCTTTTCTATAGCTTATTTGTCTTTCAAAATGCTATTTGATTCCTGATTTGAATAGGTTTTAGGCCAATCTTTTAAGTTTTCTAGCTTAAAAAGCCATAAGATTCTGTCTTTGGGCTTATTTTTAAGCCACAAAGTGCCATTTTGTCTGTTTTTAGCCATTTTCTTGTCAGATAGCTTTTAAGTTTTTCCAAGCTTATTTTTCTTTCTTTTTGCTTAATTCATCATGAATTTGTTTATTTGCTTAGTTTAGTTTCATTTTAACTTACTTGCATCTTTTGTAGCTTTTAAAATCTAAAAAAAGAAAAAAAAAATAAGCCTTAAGCTTATTTAAGCCATTTTGTCACTTTTAAGCTCATTTTCCAGCTTATTTATAAGCTTTTACAAAAAGTCGTAGTTAAATAAAATGCTTATTAATAAGTGCTTAACAAGTTTGTAAA
>BQNB010067813.1:0-18081 GCA_026074375.1 Tanacetum coccineum | reverse complement strand
CCAATCAAAATCTTTGTTCCATTCAAGCATCAAATATCAAACCGTCTCTCGACTTTCCATTGCATTCCTCGTTGGGGATAAACGACCCGAGAATCACATACTTCCGGTTTATTAATTGATTTTATTGATATTATCCTATTATATATTTATAATATTTATATTATATATATATAGTAAGAAATCTTTAAATCACACCTCTACCATTCTCATTTAGATTTCCATTTCCACCATTTCCATTCTCACCATTTCCATTATCGCCATTTCCATTACTGCATTTCCATTACCGCCATCACTGTCGTTCTGGCTTTGATTCTCAGTCTCGAGAGCATTGGCGGCACAGGTCGCCTCATGAGCAGCCAACGCTTCTTCTACCCGTCGGTTAACGAGTTCTTCGATTGCTTCAGGGGTCATACCGGAGCGAGTGATAGTCATTGTTCTATGTCACAAGACATAACGCACGATGAGATTCGATACGAGATATAGCCATTATAAATGGTAAATAGGGTTTATATAGAAAAATACAATAGAACATGTTTTGCCAGAACAAGTAAATAACAATATAGACGAATAAGCGAGAGAATCAAAACAAGCTTTTAATTTCACGAATAAAAGCATAATTCGGTTACAACCAACTCAAAATAGGTACATGGTTTACGATTATTTCTACTGCCAACATCTAGACCTAACCATCAGTCTAATGTCCTACATGATCATAGTACTATCCAACTATGGGCGATAACCCAAATGTCTCTCAACATATGACTCCAACCTCTTAAGTCTCCTCCGAGCATCATCACGATCCCTACAAACCTGACGAAACTCCTCTTGTGAAAGTGCCATGTGCCAACAAATACTGTCAATCGATCTCTCTCTATACTTAACATAGCTCGAACCTTTAGGTACTCCAGTCTCAAACTCCTAATCCTCTCAACCAAACTAGCTCGCTCTCCACTAGCTACCATCTGACTAGTCTCCAACTATCTCTGAGTGATCTCAATCTCAATAATCCTATCAATATGAACCTCTGACATGTAGTGAACTATATCATAAATAGTATCCTCAAAATCAGGTATACCTCCTCTAGAAGACTCAGAATTATCACCAATAGCCAATGGATCTACAACGATCTTTCTCGTGTCTGCCGCACTAGCCTATGCCTCAAACTCCTCATCATCCTCCCTAACATCACTAGCATCAATCTTAACTCTCATACCTATACTGTCCTCAGGGTGAGCTACAACTTGATCACTAATACCTACATCTGCAACAGCCTCTGCATTAGCAGGTGCCACCTCCATATGCTCCTTTTCGCTATCATTTGATAAGTATAAATCTCTAAACCTCCTGTGAGGTGGTAAAAGATCAGCAGGAGTAGGGGTTATCGACCCTCAAACATGAGTAGATGATGGTACCAAAGCAGTAGGAGACCTACATCTCTTGCGAGATGGCCTAAAAGAAGGTGAAGATGAATCAAATGACCTCTAAGATGAAGAACCTAAAGATGACTCTGATGTAATCGGTGGGTAAGGGGTAGACAATGGTGCAGACCTCCAACGTCTAAAAGCCTCACTACGTCATGGAGTCCTAGCAAGTGATCGATGAATGAATCTATGTGGTGTAGATGAATCAGCATTGGTGGTGTCTGGTGGTGTATGTCCGTATAAGGATTGATCTGAAGGTGCACTAGAAGAAGATGAGTCTGGTGAAGAATGATGATCCGATGAATGATGAGATACACGTCTCCATGAAAGTCTACGAGCAGGAATGGGTCTAACTCTCTTCCTCGCAGTCAACAACTTACGCGGCCCGTTAGGATGGGTGCGATAAGGTCAACCGAAAGGGATAGCCTCACCGGGTCAGATAAGGGTCGCTGAACGTCGATGAACACCGGGTGGGGCAACAACAGGTGCAAGGGGAAACTCTAATAACGGTGCAAGAGTATCATGAGATGACGGTACGGGTCTCTGCTCAGCAGGCTCGGACTCACCGTCCGCCTCCATGTCATCAGAACACAAAAAGGGCAAAACCAATGGCAAATCTGGTGTGGGAGGTAAAGAATCCTCCGATGGATCAAAATCAGAAGAAGATGAATAATCCACTAAATCAAGTACCCCGGCAGGTGAGACGACTGAAACTGCCCCCACCTTTGGTGTAACTATAAGGTCAGCTGGAACAATAGGAACCTTAGGGATAACAGGGATAATAGCAGGAATAAAACAAAAGAGAATCACTCATGGGGCATGAGAACCCACACTCTCCTTAGACGTATCAGACGAAATAGAAATAATAGGAGCAGCCATGACCTGCACAAGCATAAGTTTATATAAATCCTCATTATATGAAACCATGCAACGTGCAAGCAAAGCCAAGAAATAAGTACGATGCGAAATATGATATGGCAAAAGGATGAATAACGTAATTATGGAAATATGATATATATTCCATACTTATACTTATATATTATATGCTATTATTATACGATACGTATGCAAGCAGGTAAGAGCACATATGATCACATACTGATTATAGACCAGACCTAGATATACTACCTGGTTCTCTATAACCTTGGCTTTGGATACCAATCTGTCACACCCCCAAACGGGGCCTGGTCGGAATACACGTGTCCGGGAGCGTGGCGTCATAATATACATCACACAAGATACAAAGAACGACCTCTAAGGGTACGTTTGAAAATCCAACATCGTTGCATTAATTAAAATAGTTAAAGTTTGACATAAGTTTAAAGATAATATGCGGAAGCGAATAAAAGTTTTAGAAATTGACAACGATGTTTAAACAGTAGATAATAGCATTTCTTGAAAATCGGCCCAATGCATAGCGACACCAAATAGCAAGCAAAGACATCCACAGCTAAGCACCTGAGAAAAACATGCTAAAACGGTCAACATAAAGTTGAGTGAATTCATAGGTTTGAATTTAATATTAAAAGTGGACCACAAGTTCACAGTACGCACGTGACAGTTATAACAGATACAACTTCACATAAAAAGAATGTATTTACTGTTGCACTAAGCTCATGACACCGAAGCTCAATTTAAAAGGAAGCATTTTATATGCCAAATAGTATTCCACGCCCTAGAGGTATCTGACCAAGATCACCTATTGACATTCTGACATGGTATATATTCGTTTGTTCGGGACCTCCGAAACTAGTAAGCGCTACTTACCCGGATAGGGACAATTACTCCTAATAGATATATTTACAACATTCGCGCTCCCACTAACCAGTACGAGTCGTTTAAAGCAATTTGACGGTTCAATGATAATTCGGCATTAGGTGTCTATTCGCTACTTAGGCAACACGTAATCAGGAAAAGAAAACGTAAAAGTAAACTGTGTCCATAGTTTGAAAACAAGCAATGTTTCTCACCCCAAAAATAGTAAAGTAAAGTTATAAAATATGTGGGCTATGAACTCAACCTAGCAAAATGATCAAAGATAATCACAAGCATTAAAAGATTATATAGAAATCTAGCCGCGACCTAGAATAATAACGCGTCTCAGAAACACGGAAAGTATGCCAAGAATTGCACAATATGTTCATCACCAAAATACATCCTTGTGTGTTTGCTTTAGTTTGTTTAACAAAACATGATGAAATGAAATCATATAGTTTTTCGTTAAGTTTCGGCGTTTAATCCAAAAATTACTATTTTTAGAAAGTTTCTATTTTAGGAAAGTTTTTAGTTCCGGGACGTTAATACCGTCCTCTACATTTGTTAAGTTTCCATAATTTAAAACGCGCTAACTAGCCTTAATTGCTTAACTCCTAAGTCTGTTCCGCTAAATTCTTACCAAACTTACTATTTTTAGTAACTTTATCTTTTTTCCCAAAATATGCTAACGGCGTCCTTAAATGATACTAATCAATAGGTATATGTTACTATATGTTTCGCTATTGTTTAGAAAGTCCAAAAATATCCGAAAACTCATTTTACTATTCACATCAGCACACTATTCATCTGATTTTGTCGAAAAATGTTTCAAGCTTCATTTGGCTATAACTTGGTCGTTTTAAATCCAATTTTAATGTGCGATATATGAAAAACAATCTACTCGAAATGAGCTCTCCAAAAACTACTTTTACGCCTAATGAAAACATTTTTAGGTCGACCAAAACCTCAAAACAAATTCGGGACAGCAAGCACTTTTTGCCAAAAACGCAACCAAAATCCACCCAAACTTCACAATAGTGCCTAATCTAGCCTAATCTCCATTCACAACTAATCCACAACAAAACCACACCTAAATCTAACCTAATCCCTTCATTTCTATTGTTGCAACACTCATCAACTCTCATCTCACCAAGAACATAATATTTAACTAGTAAAATAAAGTAGTTACATTATTTATGAAATCTTGTCTTTAAAATCTTTCAAAAATTAAAACACAACATATGGATGTATGGATCTTTAACATATAAAAAGAACATAAGAAAACCAAAAAGAAAGATTCAAGATACTTACAAGAATGAAGAACAAGAAGTAATAACACAAGATCTATACCAAAAATCAATAGATCTTGAAAAACCCTAAATAAAAATCAAACCCTAATTTGTAGATCTTGAAGAAAACCCTTAAATCAAAGAACCAATACTTGCAAACACCTTAGGTAACCTTAGAAATGAACTTGGAATGAGTGAATCTTGATAGAAATCAAAAGTATGGATTGTGTATGTATGTATGTGTGTGCCGTGAGCAAGGAGAGCAAGAGAGGGAGAGAAAACAATTTTTGAGGCTATGAAATGAATGAAAACCCTAAGTTAAGATAAGTGTATGTATTTATAGGCCAAGAGCTAGGGTTTTTGACTTGTCAAGAAGAGTATAAGTGACCAACACACACCAAAGGTGTGTGTGTGGTTCGGCCGAAACATAGCCACAAGGACCATATGGTTCAAAATTTTGTGCCTTGGTTTATCATAGATGTATAAGTTGGTCAATTGAAGTCAAAATGGTGTACATGTGATCAAACATCACATGCATAAGTCAAATGGTGATATTTGTGCATGAATGGGACATACTCATGTGTCACTTTCACACACATGCATGGTAAGTTCAAGAAAAGATGCCATTTATTTAATTTCAAGACTTATGGTGCATTTGGCTTGGGTTTGGGCGTCTAATATATAGAGGGGGAGGGATATGAACGAAAATTTTCACTTAAGAATATGAGATGGACGATAACTAAAGTTTACACGAAAAGATTTCGAGTTTTCGAGGTTCCGTTAGGTCAAAAACGCGAAAAACGCAATTTAAACAGTAAAGCGTAAAAATAAATATCGGGAGTGATCGTAAACTACGAAACACTTAGAAAAGATAAAATAACTCATATAATATCTAAACTAATGAATATCCGATGCCGGAACGCGTCCGATGACGTTTTTCAGATTTACGCGGGTTTACTTCCCGGTAAACCGCCAGATTCAAACGTAACGTATAAAAGTCAAAAATAATTGTCGGAAAAGTTTAAAATATTGACCTGAAAATCTCAGGGTGTGACATTCTTCCCCCGTTAAAGAAGCTTTGTCCTCAAAGCTTAAGACGTGGGTTCAGGATTAACGAAAAGGTGAGGGTACTTTTTCTTCATTTGGTCCTCGCGCTCCCAAGTAAACTCGGGCCCTCGTCTCGAATTCCATCGGACCTTCACGATTGGAATGCGGCTTTGCTTTAGCCGTTTAACTTCTCGATCCATAATTTCAACTGGTTCTTCAATGATATGGAGCTTGTCATCAATCTGGATCTCATCCAACGGAATAGCTAGGGGTTCGTCTACGAAACACTTCTTCAGATTGGAAACATGAAAAGTACTATGAACTCGGCTTAACTGCTCTGGAAGTTTGAGTTGATAAGCAAGCGTTCCCACTTTAGCAATAATCCTGAAAGGTCCTATATAACGAGGGTTCAGCTTCCCCCGTTTGCCGAAACGTATCACCCCTTTCCATGGCGACACTTTCAACATGACCTTGTCTCCAACCTCAAATTCTAATGGCTTACGCCTCCTATCGGCATAGCTCTTCTGCCTATCTCGGGCAGCTTGAATTCTCTTTTTGATTTGAATGATCTTCTCAGTTGTTTCATGAATAATTTCCGGACTAGTGAGCTGAGCGTCTCCAACCTCAGCCCAACAAATAGGCGATCTACATTTTCGGCCGTAGAGAGCTTCATACGGTGCAGCCTTGATACTAGTGTGATAACTGTTGTTGTAAGAAAACTCTACCAAAGGTAGGTGTCTATCCCAACCTTTCCCAAAATCCATCACACAAGCACGCAACATGTCCTCTAAAGTCTGGATGGTTCTTTCACTTTGACCATCAGTTTGTGGATGGTAAGCCGTACTCATATCCAATTGAGTATCTAGGGCTTTGTTCAGTGATCTCTAGAAATGAGATGAAAATTTACTGTCCCGATCAGAAATGATCGAAACTGGCACTCCATGCCTCGAGACTACTTCCTTCAAGTATTGTCTCGTCAATTTCTCCATTGAGTCGGTCTCCTTCATTGGTAAGAAATGAGCAGATTTTGTGAGTCGGTCAACAACTACCCAAATTGTATCTTGACCAGTTGATGTTTTTGGTAACTTAGTTACGAAATCCATAGTAATGTTCTCCCACTTCCATACTGGGATCACGGGTTGAACCAACAAACCAGATGGTTTTTGGTATTCGGCCTTGACTTTAAACATTTACTGGCGTAGGTGGCAATCTCAACCTTCATATTCAGCCACCAATACAGCTTCTTTAAATCTTGGTACATCTTGTCCTATCCAGGATGTACCGAATACTTTGACTTATGCGACTCGTGCATAATCAGTTCCCTTAAATTACCTCGACAAGGTATCCAACTGTAACACCCCCAAAATCAGACTTGCAGCAGAATTGTAACATTGGGGTGCGACTTCAAGGCACAACAAACAAGATATAGGAAACGACCTCAAAGAGACGTTTTTAAATAAGTACATTCGATGCATTATAAAATATCAGAGTTTTCACAATAGGTCCCACATATTTAAAAGCGTCATAAACTTTCAACATACATTTGTAACACAAAAGCTACACGATTTCAAAAGATGGCATAAGTTTTTAAAAGTTGATGAGTGCATCGAATTTAAAGAAAAACACAGAATCTATCTTCATGATATCCCCGCAACTCCCTTCCAGAAATTACACCTTAGGACCTGGAATTAAACATGCTAAAGGTCAACACAATGGTTGAGTGAATTCATAGGTTTATCAAATAAAGAGTGGACCACAAGATTTAGGTAACGGTAGACTATGAAACAAATTCAATAGTCCAAAACAGGTATTATTGCACTAAGCTCATGACACCGAAACCTTAACTGTCAGTGCCCCAAAATAAATATAGGGTATCTGCCAAACAGCCTACAAGTTCCTCTAAATGTTAAATGCACCATGGTCAACTTGTGACCAGAAATTCCAGGTGGAGATTGTCAGTCCCGATAGATCTATCCACAACACTAGCGCTCACTACATTAGCAATTAACGGTTCATGATTTGGTAGGGACTTAATTGGCAAATGCGGTAACTTAGGCAATAATATTCAGGCAATAATCTGGATAGCATACAATTTAAAACACTTGTGTCCATAGTAAAACAAGCATGTAATTTCACCCCGTAGAGTTTGTGAAACAAGTAGATGGAAAAAGGGGCTATGAACTCACCTTGAGTGAATAATAAATAACGTAAGTCAACGAGTGGAAATGTCACGTGAAGGTCCGAATGCAACCTAAATAATTATAGGCCGAATGAGTGTAATGTATTTATTCTAAATACTACATCACAAGTTATAGCATTACATCACCACCTAATATTCTTTGTTTAATTTATAAAATTTAAACAATATAAATTTGTATCTTGAAAAATAAGTGTCCACGTAATTGTATGTGCAATGATAGTATACCTGTCTAATAATTTAATTATTCGCCAAAAATACTCGATTTAATGTTGTTATTACTTACATAATGTTATCGTATAAGTAATTTAATCGTCTTGCAAAATAATATTTATAAAGTTAAAAACACGTATAAATATTATATAAGTGATTCTAAAATGTTTCGAATTTTTTTTATTAAAAACGAACCAACCCTATTCATGTCAAGAAAAGTGTTTAGTTTACAAACTATACATCCGAAAATTATGAAAATCGGCAGGTTTATGTAAAATGTCGTTCCAAACGATTTTGTAGATTTACATTTCGGCTCAATAGACCCGAAGGCCCTCGAAAGTGAGCTTCAGCAGCTGCTGAAGCGCACACAGTTTCACAGCTTTTGTATATAAAATGTCGGATCTTTGAGACGTCGTATCTTACTCGTTTTAACTCCGTTCTTAGCGTTCTTTATATGCACGGATTTGTGACGAGATTATCTATCTTTATAAAAGATCCATTGTTATTATAAATGGCTGTGTCGAAATCAGTAATTCAAAATAAGTTTTATAAAAACACTTTTAGTCATTTAATTATCCTAATCTCGTAAGCATAATGATTTTTGAGAAGAAACGTACCCTTGACGACATTTAAATCGGGGTTAGCGTCTCCTCCACCTAGCACATATGCTTTCCCTCTTGTTTCACCAACTCCATTCTTGTTTCCAGCCTTATTTCCATGGTTTTGATCCTTCAAATTTAGGCAATCACTTCTGTAGTATCTTCCTTCCACACACAAAAACAATTACACCCTTGAATTCACACATTGCCCTACTGAGTTGAAGTCGTGAGATTATGACCTTACAATCCCGGGTCAAATGCCCAACCTTGTTACACTTCCCATATCTCACTGTGCATGGTCCTTTTTGGTGAAGCTGACACTTGTTACATAGAGGCAACAGTCCATTATATGATTTCTTCTCATTGTTGCCAGTCCTATAAGCTCTCACCACATTTTGAACTCCTATATTTAGCCTTTTGAATGGTGGCAACTGTCCACGGTTGTCTGTCTGACTAACCTCCAATCTTCTTTTATTCTTAGCATTTTTTACAGCATATCCCTTCAACTTTTGGTCCATTAAGTTGGTAGCAATCCTAACAGCATCTTGCAGTCTTGTAGGTTCAGCTGCAATTACATTCCCTTGGATATTATCGGGGAGTCCTCCAATGAATTTCTCAACCCGATCCTCCTCCTCTGGGACCATCTTGGTGCACATCATAGTCAACTCTTGAAATCTTTGAGTATAAGTAGCCAAATCATTGTTCTTCACGGTTAAGTTCCACAATTCAGTTTCCATTTTCAGAATCTCATTCCTTGGACAGTACACTTCAGTCATTAGCTTTATGAGCTCTCTCCATGACATGGAAAATACAGCCTCAGTCCCAATAATCCTCTTATGTGAGTTCTACCAAGTTAGTGCACTATTCAATAAGGTGCAAGTAGCATACTTAACTTGGGACTTCTCTAGCAGTTGCTGATATGGAACACTGTTTCCATCTTCTCAAACCACCTTAATCAAACTGAACAACATCCTTTTGTTCCCTTAAAGTTGAGTTGTTTTACACTTCAATGAAAGTCCTGATTAAAAAAAAATTTTTTTGTGCATCTTCTCTAGCAACAGGTCTATCACCTCTACTATTCTCGTTTGGATTTCCATTTCCACCATTTCCATTCTCATCATTTCCATTCTCACCATCTCTATTACCGCCATTTCCATTATCGTCGTCACTGTCGTTCTAGCTTTAATTCTCAATCTCGAGAGCATTGGCGGCATAGGTCGCCTCATGAGCAGCCAACGCTTCTTCTATACGTTGGTTAACAGGTTCTTCGATTGCTGCAGGGGTCATACCAGAGCGAGTGATAGTCATTGTTCTATGTCACAAGACATAACACACGATGAGATTCAATATGAGATATAGGCATTTTAAATGGTAAATAGGGTTTATATAGAAAAATACAATAGAACATGTCTTGCCAAAACACGTAAATAACAATAAAGATGAATACGCGAGAGAATCAAAACAAGCTTTTCATTTCACGAATAAAAGCATAATTCGGTTACAATCAATCCAAAATAGGTACATGATTTATGATTATTTCTACTGCCAACATCTAGACCTAACCATCAGTCTAATGTCCTACATGATCATGGTACTACTAGTCTAATGGTGAAAACCTAAATGTCTCTCAACATACGACTCCAACCTCCTAAGTCTCCTCCGAGTATCTTCACGATCCCTACGAACCTGATGAAACTCCTCCTGTAAAAGTGCCATGTGCCAACGAATACTGTCAATCCAATCTCTCTCTATACTTAACATAGCTTAAACCTTTAGGTACTCCAGTCTTAAACTCCCAATCCTCTCAACTAAACTAGCTCGCTCTCCATTAGCTACCATCTGACTAGTCTCCAACTGTCTTTGAGTGGTCTCAATCTCAGTAATCTTATCAATATGAACCTCTGACATGTAGTGAACTATATCATAAATAGTATCCTCAAGATCAGGTATACCTCCTCTAGAAGACTCAAAACTATCACCAATAGCCAATGGATCTACAGCGATCTCTCTCGTGTCTGCCACACTAGCCTTTACCTCAAACTCCTCATCATCCTCCCTAACATCACTAGCAGAAATCTTAAATCCTATACCTACATCATCCTTAGGGTAAGCTACAACTCCTTCACTAATACCTACATCTGCAACAGCTTTTGTATCAGTAGTATCCACCTCTATATGCTCCTCTCTGCTATCCTCTAGTGAGTATGAATCTCTAAACCTCTTGCGAGGTGGTAAAAGATTAGCAGGAGTAGAGGCTATCTACCTCGAAACATGAGTAAGTGATGGTACCGAACCAGTAGGGGACCTACATCTCTTGCGAGATGGCCTAGAAGAAAGTGAAAATGAATCCAATGACCTCTTAGACGATGAACCTAAGGATGACTCTAATGTAGTCGGTGGGTAAGGGGTAGACAATGGTGCAGACCTCCAACGTCTAAAAGCCTCACTATGTCATGGAGTCCTAGCAAGTGATCGATGAACAAATCTCTGTGGTGTAGATGAATCAGCATCAGTGGTGTCTGGTGGTGTATGTCCGGATAAGGAATGATCTGAAGGTGCACTAGAAGAAGATGAGTCTGGTGAAGAATGATGATCCGATTAATGATGAGATACACGTCTCCATGTAAGTCTACGAGCAGGAATGGGTCTAACTCTCTTCCTCGCAGTCAACAACTTACGCGGCCCATTGAGGTGGGTGCGAGAAGGTCGACCGAAGGGAATAGCCTCATCGGGTCGGACAAGAGTCGCTGAACCTCGACGAATCCCGGGTGGGGCAACAACAGGTGCAATGGAAAACTTTGATAATGGTGCAAGAGTATCATGAGATGACGATATAGGTCTCTGCTTAGCAGGCTCAGACTCATCGTCCGCCTCCATGTCATCAGAACACAAAAAGGGTGAAACCAATGGCAAATCTGGTGCGGGAGGTAAAGAATCCTCCGATGGATCATAATCAGAAGAAGATGAATAGTCTACTAAATAAAGTACCACCTAACCGGCATTGGGGGGGGGGGTGGGGTGACACTGAAACTGTCCCCACCTCCGGTGTAACTATAGGGTCAGCTGGAACAATAGGAACCTCAGGGATAACATGGATAATAGCAAGAATAGCACCAAAGAGAATCACTCGTGGGGCATGAGAACCCACACTCTCCTCAGACGTATCAGACGAAATAGAATAATAGGAGCAGCCATGACCTGCACAAGCACAAGTTTATATAAATCCTCTTTATATGAAACCATGTACGTGCAAGCAAAGCCAAGAAATAAGTATGATGCGAAATATGATATGGCAAAATAATGAATAAAGTAATTATGGCAATATAATATATATAATCAGTACTTATATATATTAAACGCTATTATTATAAGATATATATGTATGCAGGTAAGGCACGTAGGATTACATACTGGTTATAGACCAGACGTAGATATACTACCTAATTCTCTATAACCTTGGCTCTGATACCAATCTGTCACACCCTCAAACGGGGCCTAGTCGGAAACACGTGTCCGGGGACGTGACATCATAATATACATCACACAAGATACAAAGAACGACCTCTAAGGGTACGTTTGAAAATCCAACATCGTTGCATTAATTAAAATAGTTAAAGTTTGACATAAGTTTAAAGATAATATACGGAAGCGAATAAAAGTTTTAGAAATTGACAACGATGTTCAAACAGTAGATAATAGCATTTCTTGAAAATCGGCCCAATGCATAGCGACACCAAAAAGTAAGCAAAGACATCCACATCTAAGGCACCTGATAAAAACATGCAAAAAAAAAAACGGTCAACATAAGTTGAGTGAATTCAAAGTTTAATTTAATAAGTTAAAAGTGGACCAAAGTTCACAGTGCGCATGTTACGTTTATAACAGATACAACTAACATAAAAAGAATGTATTTACTGTTGCACTAAGCTCATGATACCGAAGCTCAATTTAAAAAGGAAGCATTTTATAATGGCCAAATATTATTCCAACGCCCTAAAGGAATCTGAACAAATGATCACGCTATTGATATTCCAACATAGATAATACCGTTTATGTTCGCAGACCTTCGAATCTATAGAGCTACGTACCCTGAATAGGGATAAATACTCCCCATAGATCTATTTAACACAACATTCGCGCTCACAATAACCAGTCACGCTAAAAGACGGTATAAGCAATTGTGGGCTCATGATAATTTCAGTGCGGGCATTAGTGGTTCTATCGAACTACCTTATGGAACACGTAATATAGCGAAAAATAAAACTTAAAGTAACCTGTGTTTGCACACCCCCACCAAAATAGTTTGAAAACAAGCAATGTTTCTCACCCTAAAATAGTAAAGTAAAACTAGTAAAACATAGGGCTATGAACTCACCCTAGTTAAATGAGCAAATGATAATCACGCAAGTAAAATATGGTATAGAAATCTAGTTGCGACCTAGAATAATAACGCGTCTTAGAAACACGAAATATGGTCCAAGAATTGCACAATATGTCATCACAAAAAAAAAACAACATGGCGATGATTGCATTTAGTTTGTTTAACAAAACATGATGAAATAAAATCATATAGCTTTTCGTTAAGTTTCGGCGTTTAATCCAAAAATTACTATTTTTAGAAAGTTTCTATTTTAGGAAAGTTTTTAGTTTCGGGATGTTATTACCGTCCCCTAGATTTGTTAAATTTCCATAATTCAAAATGCACTAACTAGCCTTAATTACTTAACTTCTAAGTCCGTTCCCCTAAATTCTTACCAAACTTACTATTTTTAGTAACTTTATCGTTTTTCCTAAAATATGCTAACTGCGTCTTTAAATGATACTAATCAATATGTATGTGTTACTATATGTTTTTCTAGTGTTTAGAAAGTCCAAAAATGTCTGAAATTGTCTGAAAACGTATTTTACTATTCACATTAGCACATCATTCATCCGGTTTTGTCGAAAAATATTTCAAGTTTCATTTGGCTATCACTTGGTCATTTTAAATCCAATTTTAATGTGCGATATATGAAAAACTATCTATTCGAAATGAGCTCTTCAAAAACTACTTTTACACCTAATGAAAAGATTTTTAGGTCGACAAAAACCTCAAAACAAATTTGGGATAGCAAGCACTTTTTGTCAAAAACGCAACCAAAACCCACCCAAACTTCATAATAGTGCCTAATCTATCCTAATCTCCATTCACAACTAATCCCCAACAAAACCACACCTAAATCTAGCCTAATCCTTTCATTTCTATTATTGCAACACTCATCAACTCTCATCTCACCAAGAACATGATATTTAACTAAATAAAGTAGTATCATTATTTATGAAATCTTGTCTTTAAAATCTTTCAAAAATTAAAACACAACAATGAATTTGTAATGGATCTTTTGAACATATTAAGAAGAATTAAGTACACCACAAAGAAAGATTCAAGATACTTACAAGAATGAAGAACAAAAAGTAATAACACAAGATCTATACCACATCAATATATATTGAAAAACCCTAAATATAACCAAATCCTAATTTTATAGATTTGAAAATACTTGAAAACAAAAAAAACTTCTTGCATAAACCTTGGATCTTGATAAAATGAAGTATGAAATGTGTGAATCTTGGTAGAAATCAAAAGTATAGATTTAGTGTGTGTGTTTATGTGTGTCGTGGGCAAGGAGAGCAAAAGAGGGAGAGAAAATGTTTTTAGTGAGGCAAGGAATGTATGAAATGACCTAAGTCTTGCAAAGTGAGGTTTATATAGTATGTGAACTAGGGTTTAAGATATTTTTGGAACTAGGAATGGGTGACTAGCAAAAAGAGTGAACCAAGGACCTCATGGTCCTTGTGTTCATCCATGTAGGCCAAGAAGGGGGGGGGGGGAAGGTTCAAGTAATGTCACTATCCTTCTTAATGCATGCATGTGAGGGGTTTTTTTGTTCTTGAAAATCAAAAGATTCCTCTATGATTTATTTAATGTGTCTACCTTATGTCTTTGATTAGGGGGAGGGATGAATGTGAATTGTTGACTTAATAATAGAATGGATGAGAACTTAACATTATACACGAAAAAGATTTCGAGTTTTCGGGGTACCGTTAGGTCAAAAAACGCAAAAAAACGCAATTTAGACAAAAAGCATAAAAAATAATATTGGGAGTGATCATAAACTACAAAACACTTAGAACGATAAAATAACACATATAATAATCATAAGTAATGAATAACCGATAAACCGCACCATCTCGATGACGTTTTTTCAGATTTACAACAATGTTTACTTTCTGTAAACCGCCAAATCAACGTAACGAATAAAAGTAAAAAATAATTGTCGGAAAATTTTAAAATATTGACCTGAAAATCTCGGGGTGTGACAAAAAATCTTCTCCTTTCAGGTCGAAGTTCGTCTGATCAACCCTCCTTATACCTCTCTTATAGTTCGTTAATCTAAAGGTGGGCCGATTTAACAATTGACAACACGGTTTCTTTTGTTGTTTGTTAAATTTTTTTTGGTATTTTAAATACTTTAGGAAAAGTATTAAAAGAAAAATAAAATATTTTTGTATTTTATAGTTTTATATAAAAGATAATGAAAAATAATAAAGAAATGTAAAATATATATTCACAAAAAATAATAACTTCACGGGGAAGGGTCTTCAATGCACTAATCTTCAAACTTCAACGCGATAATCGTTTCACACTTCCTCGGCAGCGGAGCCAAAAAATTGAGTCGTTCAATTATAGTATAAATATTTTATAAAAGCAACTCGGCAAATCACTGTTGTGAAAGAGTAATAAGCTAATCACTAATAAAATATATTTCCGAAAATTATTGATGAGAAAATTAACCTTAGGAAAGGATAAAGTTCATATATATTCACAAAAAACGATAACTTCACGGGGAAGGGTCTTCAATGCACTAATCTTCAAACTTCAACGCGATAATCGTTTCACACTTCCTCGGCAGCGGAGCCAAAAAATTGAGTCGTTCAATTATAGTATAAATATTTTATAAAAGCAACTCGGCAAATCACTCTTGTGAAAGAGTAATAAGCTAATCACTAATAAAATATATTTCTAAAAATTATTGATGAGAAAATTACCCTTAGGAAAGGATAAAGTTCAAATTGTTCCCGAGTCGTTTTCCTAATGAAGCGTGAATATTGAAAATCTTATTTCGGTTCGTGATCGTGTGCTTGAATATTCGATATTTTGGACTTTGGATTCTAAATCTAATAACGCAAAGGGAAAGCATATAAAGGCACGCTAATATAGGAATTAAGGCAATTTAAAAATCTAATGACATTTAAAAACTAATTAATAACTAAAATTTACTAACTAATTAACTAAATATAACAAATTAAAACTCTAAAAACTCAAAATGCAAATTTCTTAAACCTAAATGTATTAAACTAATTTAAAAAAAAACAGAAATGATTTGTTTTTAAAATTTTAAACTACTTAAAACTATTTTTAAAATTAAATAATACTAAAAATTTAACTAAAAATACTAAACTTAATTCTAAAATTTTTAGAGAATTTATAAAAATACTAGACACTATTTCTGAGGTTTACGAAGAAAAACGGATCAAAAAGCTATTACCAATAGGTTGCTAAAATTGAAATAAGCTGATTAAGCTTGAAAACTAAAAACGTATAAGGAATTAATGTTGCAAAGCTTAAATGAAAAAGACCCAAGGGCGCAGTGTAAAGGTGTGAGTGTTGTGAGAATGGGGGCCAAGGTGTCCGAGAGTGTACTTTTGCTAGATTTATGAAGTGCAACACTACGGCCTTTCATAGAAATAAAGGAGCTAATGAACTATGTCGATGGTTTGAGAAAACAAAAATGGTCTTTGGGATTAGTGAATACGTGGAAGAGAGAAAGGTTAAATTCGCCGCTGCCATACTTCAAGGTCACGACTTGACGTGGTGGAATTCACAGGTTGCAACTAGGGGATTAGAGGCTGCTAACCGGATCACTTGGACTGAAATGAAAAAGTTGATGACAAAAGAGTTTTGCCCTACTGAGGAAATTTCGCGAATGGAGCATGAATTATAGAATTTAAAGGTTAAGGATGTTAACATGCCTACCTACACTCAACGCTTTCATAAGCTGGCTCTACTATGTCTGGAAATGGTCCTAACGTAACAGAAGAAGATTGATGCTTATATCCGAGGATTGACTGACAACATCAAGAGAGCAGTTTATTTCCAAACCAAACCCTCCCCCCCCCCCAAGTCAAAATGAGAGTGTGCATGGGCACACGCATTGAAAAGAGCAAAAGGCACAATCTCGAAACAAAAAGGATAACAGAGGGAAAAAAATAAAAGGGAAAGTTATAGGGTGTAACAACAGTAAATAGGTAACAACAGAAACAACAACAGGGACAACACCCGCCATAACCAGCTGAACAATCAAAGGCAGGGTAATGCCCGAGCAATGACCACCGCCCCTGCTGAGCAAGGTGGGTATGCTGGGAACAAACCGCTCTGTAATCGTTGTAAAAAGCATCACTTTGGTTATTGCAATGTGGTATGTAACAACTGTGGAAAGGCAGGCCACATGGCACGAGATTGTAAGGGCAAAGCTATAGCTACGGGTGCTAACGCGCGACCAACCGTGACGTGTTATGATTGTGGAGAAAAGGGACACACAAGGAACTATTGTCCGAAGAAAAGGGATCCACAAGGTGAGGAAGCTCGAGGTCGGGCTTACGTGATTAGAGATGCTGAGAAACAGCAAGGACCTAATGTGGTTACGGGTACGTTTCTACTCAACAATCGTTATGCAACTGTATTATTTGACTCAGGATCTGACAAAAGCTTCGTGAACACTAGTTTTAGTCACTTGATAGACATTAATCCAGTTAGACTAGACACTAGCTATGAAGTGGAATTGGCCGATGGAAGGGTCGCTAGTACTAATACTATCCTAAGAGGGTGTACCCTGAACTTATTAAACCACTTATTTAAAATTGACCTTATGCCCATTGAGCTGGGAACTTTTGACGTAGTTATTAGGATGGATTGGTTAGTTGATCAAGACGCCGTTATCGTATGTGGCAAGAAGGTAGTGCATATACCCGTCAAGAACAAAACGTTGGTAATTGAGGGCGACCGTGGTACGTCCCGATTGAAGATAATATCCTGCATTAAGGCCAACAAATACATCGAAAGAGGACATCAATTGTTCGTGGCACATGTAACCGAGAAGGAACCAAAGGAGAAACGTTTGAAAGATGTACCGGTGATTCGAGATTTCCCCGAGGTGTTTCCTGACAACTTTCCGGGACTCCCACCACCTCGGCAAGTGGAATTTGAAATTGAACTTGTACCGAGTGCTGCGCCTGTTGCACGAGCCCCGTACCGATTAGCACCTTCCGAGATGAAGGAATTAGCGGACCAATTGCAAGAGTTGTTAGAAAAAGGATTTATTCGCCCGAGCTCGTCGCCATGGGGAGCTCCGGTGTTATTCGTAAAGAAAAAAAGATAGAACTTTCCGAATGTGTATCGATTACCGCGAATTAAACAAGTTGACGATCAAAAATCGTTATCCTCTCCCAAGAATTGATGA
>BQNB010067812.1:0-31713 GCA_026074375.1 Tanacetum coccineum | reverse complement strand
TATGTATATGTGCACTTGTCTACTAACTTTGTTTTGTAGCACAACAATATCTTGATTCCTTGGTGCCCCAAACAAGGGGGTTTGCGCCTTTTGCGCTTATTTATTAAAAAACCAAAATATTTTCGATAATTTCACACCTAAAATAAAAAAAATAAACATAAAAAAAAAAATTAAAAATATGTATAAAAATTTCCTTGTCTAGTCATGTAGGAATTTTATTTCTAAATTTCTTTTAAGTGTGGGGGGATTTGATAACGCTCAAATTATACATGTTTTATATGCGTTATCAATGCTTTTATATATGTATTTTGGTTAATAATGAGAACTTTCGATACTTAATCAAGTATATTTGCTATTGTAGGTTCTAGGTACGTGTCGTGGAAGAAAATAGAAGAATACACGAAGAAATGAAGCTTAAACAAAGAAAAAAGTCAAGCTGAATGCCTCCCGACACCTGTTTACTGTTTTCGCCATAACTCGGTCATACAAACTTCGTTTGACGCGATTCAAGCGGCCATGCGAAGATAATTAAATTATCTACAATTGTGAAAAAGGCCACGAACTGAAAATGAACAAAGTGCGCTAGTTTTTCCCAAAGTGCGAAGCACTTTTCTGTCCGGTATGAATGCTCTTAAATGAGTTTGGCATTCATTGCAACCTATCAACTATTCATTCTAGATCCTTCTTAGCCCGAAATTAGGCCTCCCTTGAGCCTATAAATATAGCCCCTATCCTTGCATATCTCACACAATTCATTCTATACTCTCCAACAACTTAGAGAGGGAAAAAGTGGTGATCTTGGCTTGACAAACCAAGGATCCAAACACCCCTTCAAACCACCATCACCACCATCGACCACCACCACTCTCCACCATCAATTTCTAGAAATCAACCACCATTATCATACCTCATTCATCCATCCAATACACATAATCATCTATAATCCTCTCATCAAATAGAATTAGAGTCTGAAAGTGTTCTTGGGGAATTTTGGTTGAACTTGCTTGATGTTCATCAATATTCTCAGGTTTTAATCCATCCAAGGAAGTAGTATTGAAGTGTACTTTAAATCTATAAGCGATTGTGACAGAATTGTTCATAGTTTTCGGGTTTACTTTGAATATAATATAGTCTTCGTTGGGAAAACTTGTGAAATCATCAAACATTTGCTCTTGAAGTTGGTACAAATCTTATTTATCTTTTGAATATGATCTTTACTGAATCAATGATGAATGTTATGTGTTTTTTTTACTTCTTTGATCATGAAGTAGTCATCTTGTGTTTGTTTGGGCATTATGTGATCTTTGATATGGAGCGTTTGGATATGTGTTTATTGAATTGGTAAAACATATTTTATATAAGAATATAGGCCGAAAGGGTTCTTTATATATGTGTTCTATCATTTCATCTAATATATTGGTTATAATAACTTATAAAGGTCGAAATAATTTGTTGTTATTAATCGATATAATCACTAGTTACACTTAAAGTCCGAAAGGATTTGTAACTTGTGATATATTTATTTTCTTAACTTGTAAACACTATCCTAAAACACTTCTAAGTCTTAGTGATAATGGCCTAAACAAACATGCCTTAATCATTTGCTTGAATAATCTCTTAATTGCTTTCTTTACAATATTTGATATATGCACGTTTTGGTTAATTTGATTCGTGATAATCATTTTAGCCTTAGCACCTTAATTACAAACTGTGAAAACTTCAATTCCTGTGGAACGACCTGGACTTACCTAAATTATATTACATACGAAAGCGTATACTTGCCCGTGTTGTGTTTTTAGTAAAAATCGGTATTTCTAGTATTATAAGCTTGGAAAACACACATCACAAGCTGTAAAATCAACTCTAAAAACATGTGGATCTTTTTCCTTATGTGCCTATTTGATGAATTCTTGTATTCACGTAACTTATATTCTAAAATGAAAAAATCAAAAAAATATTATTTTATGTCTTGCTTGTTTAAATCTATCAATGTTTATGTGTTTTTCTTATTTGCTAATTGTTGCTTATCTCAGTATGCTTGTTTGAAAAATGAAAATGAAAATTTTATAAAATTTAGGATAAAAATTTATGACCTTAATAATTGTTATATGATTATACATATGTTTAATAACCTGATAATTGGCACCTCTAATAAATACATTAAGGGTAATAACAAAATTAATTATAAAGTTATAGGAATAAAATGTTTTAAAAGTTTTGAAACTGAAAATTATAAAAGTACGGCGTACTTACTTCTAAGTACGCTGTTTTTTTCTAAAAAAACATAAAAAATTTGAAAAATCTCAGGAAGTATGCCACACTCACTTTAAAGTACGACGCACTTTGCTTCATGGACAGTCAAAAAATGCTTATATAATAATTTTCGTCGACAAATTATCCAGTTTATTAATTACTATTTGCTTATTAATATTATTTAAGTGTAAAAAAGTGTTATTACATGTTTTAACTAACCCACTAACGGTTATTCTAGTGTTGTGTTGTTCGATAAAGGTTATGGAACCCAATTCGAGTGTTGGAAAAACTTGCCTAGGAGAAAATGTAATTGAAATATCAAGTGAAAAGGCTGAAGGTCATGGAGACTGGAATTCTCCCGAACATGAGGACACATCTAATAGTGAGGGTAAAAAGGAAATGAAGGCACTAATCTTTCATAAAATGGATACTGAGGAGATTAGCGCAGAAATGTGGCACCTTATTTCGTTAATGGACTAGAAGCATATGACGGTGAGATAAATCTAGGAACAGAAGAAAACATGATCTAAAATGAATTTTCTGTGAAATTATGTCTGGAACATGAGATGAAACGTGGACACAAAGTGGTTAAAAAGGAGTTGATCGTTGCATTGAGATGAGAGATTTACTTTGTAAAGTTCATAATCAATCCCGAAGAGGAAGATGTCAAACCAGGGGTAGTTTTGGGAAGATCATTTATGCGTCTAACCAAGGGAATTGCTAACTTCGGGAATGGAACTGTTACAATATACCCCAAACTTGATCCATTCTTGGATAGTTCTAGAGAAGAAGAGAAGATTGGTGATGACTGGGATCTCTTGTTAGATGATCTTGACTTTGGAGATATCCAAGATATTGAAGGAGTTGAATTCCCGCCATTCGTATGCAAAATGGGGAAGAACAGTAGGAACAAGAGGAAGCCACTATAGAAATGCCAGTTGATCTATTCTGATATGGGACCATCATTGTCTACTGGAAAACCGTTAACTTAGGAAGAAGCTAAAAGAGAGGCACTAGCCATTGATATTTGAAGAAGATATTCTCTACTGGAGGAGGAAAGACCAGTGATTGAAACTATGACATATAGTGACAAGTATAAAAAGATACTTGATGGAATTTGTATAGATAAATGAAACTAGATGGAGAGATGAAGAAAGAAGAGGAAGAAGCCATAATCAGGATCAAATGAGAGGCACTAATAGAAAAGGAGGATCCTAGAGCATTCGTAATCCTGATCCGTTTGGAAGGTAAGATCAACCTCAATGCATTAGCCGACACTGGTTTCGATATCAATGTCATGCCATACCGTGTTTACAAGGAACTAGGCAGAGAGGAGGTGACGGATGTAAAAAGAGGAATAACAATGTTGAACCATTCAAAAGCAGAGCCTATAGGGCTTCTAAAGGATGTCCTGTGCCAGGTAGGTGTAACTACCATCATCGCAAAATTTCTCATCCTCGACATGCCGATGGACAGAGATACATCGATACTCGTTGGGAGAGGATTTTTGTACATATGTGGCAGCATCCTAAACACAATAGAAATGATCACATCTATCTTTGATGGGATTTGTCACCAAACGTTTCGTGCAGCTAAGACTAGTTTGGACACTGCAGAAAGTGACAGTGACGAGGAGGAGGAGTATACTATTCAAAGAAACAAATTTGGAGCACCAATATACAGACCAAAAACCTGCTCAATACTTAAACTGTAACGATCCCATGGATTGATCTCTAGCATTGCAGGCAGTCCTAAACCCATTCAGAAAGGTGTCTGTTTGGAAGAAAGTAGTCAGTTTTCTTGGATCGTTGCCAGTACCATTACAGCATGTTGATTGGAAACCCGATTACACTAGGTGTTTTAACAAAAAAGAGGATAATGATGGGCAGTGGCATGCCGAGATCGGATTAACCGACCCTTATGGAAATATTTTTGACCAAGTTTTCGTAACAGAGAAAACAAGCAGAAGGTTGTCTAAGTACCACAAGTTGAGTGACATCATGTCACCCAACTGGTTTCAAGAATAAAAGAGTGACTATATACTCCCGTTTTTTACTTTTTAATGTTGAGTCGAATAAACTCAATTTTATAAATTCATAATGGATTACATTTGATGTACGGACATTAGTCCGATAAATGTTAATATTAAAAGAGTCAGTTTGGTGGATTGAAATAAAAATTTATGTTTGCAATTATATTTGCATTTAAGTTATAAAACTTACAAGGTAAGTTTAGATTACATAATATATATATATATATATATATATATATATATATATATATATATATATATATATAATATTATAAAAAATAAATTAAAAAATCTAATTTTTATAAAAATGAGGGCAAGTACGCCGCACTTCTTTGAAGTGTGCCTCACTTTGCGACGGTGTTATCTAAAAAACTTATAAAACAAGATTTCACACACATAACAAAACCGCCGGGGTTTTTCACAAAAGTAGAAGAAACTTTTCAAACCATCAATCCATCAAGTCATTAATCATGCCGAGGGTATGTTAATTTCATTCTTTAACTTGTTTCTTGTAAATATGTTCAATTTCTTCTTCAATAGGGTTATTTACAATTAGATTGGGGAAAATCAAAATCTATGCTTATTATGTATAATTAACCCTTAGAATTACAATATACAAGAGTTATTAATTGAATGCATGTTGAAATCTTTATGAATCTGAAAATTACTGTTCATAAATATGTATTTGTTTTAAAAATTATTATTTGTTGAAAATCATAAGAAATTCGAAATTATTTTAACCAGCCCAGGAAGTACGCCGGTTTTACTAGAAAACGGCACACTTAGCAAAATTTCCAGGAAGTACACCGCACTTCTATGAAGTGCGACGCACAAATAGGACCAGAAGCGAATAGAACGTATGAAAACCTATCGAAAATCCATCCATTGATACTAATTGTTTTCTAACATCATTATACACTTTATTGTGAATTGTTTTTTTATGTGTAGACTATGGGAGCACATGACGATGAAGCTAGATCTTCACGATCCAAACTCTCTCGACAATACGAGATGGTGGAAGAGGCAATGCTTCTACGTGTCTACCACTCGTTTTTTGCTTTAGGAAGGGTGTAACTAGGCTGCTAAGAGTCAATACAACACTAGGCTTGCTTAATTGCTTCCTAGACTCATTTACTCACCATGTGTTGTGGATTGGAACGTATTGAATCAAATGAGTTGTGGTGAGGCGATTGATGAGATATTGACGATCAAGTTGTCTGTGGCTGGTACAAATGAGGAGATATTTACTTCAGAAGCATGGACTAATGCTTTTAACATTGATGACCCAATTTATAGTGAGCTTTGCCATGAGTTCTATTCTACCTACGAGTTTGATGAAGTTTATGGTGATGACAAATTGAGAACCAAAAAGATAATCAAGTTTAGGCTTTGTAGACGTGCTTTTAGTTGGACGTTGCTAGAGTTTGCAAAGAGGTCAGGATTGTATAATTTAGAGGAGATCGAGGAAGAAGAATTTGATGTGTACTTCCAAGGTGGTTTGCGTAGCGATGAGCACTTCAACGCTCAAGAGTATTGGTTGAGCATTAGTCGAGAAGAAAATCTTAGTTTGTCAAGGAGTCATGCTTCTACTATCCGGAACCCTGTTTTGAGGGTATTACACAAAATGATCACTTATGGCTTGTGTCAGAGAATAACTGGGTATGACAAGATGCAAAAAAATGATTTGTGGTTAATGAGTATGTTTGAAGTTAGACATCAGAATGGGTATGTGAATGTTGCTTGGTTGATAGTGAGGTGGATGAAGAGGAAAGGAGCTGGTAGTTAGACAGAGAGAATGCTTTGATGTGGACAGTTTATTACGAAGATTGCTAAGAGGAAGAATTTGCTGTCTGAAGAGGTTCTGAACAGTTTGAGTGCTCTGATCTATTGCAGAGCTTTGGATACTACTACACTTAGAGAGTTTATCGACTTTGAGGGTAGGCTGATTCCTGAGGCTCTAGAGCTAGGTGTACCGAGAGTTGCTATTCTTAGACCTCCGAGAGCATCGATGCAGGATTTGTACGAGAGGATGGGTAGCATGGAGATGCGTCATGAGGTGATTGAGAGGATGTCTTATAGGCAGTCTTATCACTGGGATAAGTATGCTGGAGTATTTGAGCACATGGTTGGAGTTTACAGTGTTCCACTACAGGGAGCCTATAACCCACCTGGATATGACTAGCAGCAGTATGACCAGTATTATCAGCAATACCCACCTCAGAAGCTGCAACCAGATGATGATGAGTAGTGTCGAGATGACACGAGTTGGTTGTGTGACCGCATGTTTTGGGTCACGTATGTTTTAAAACAATTTCTCTAAAAACATTATTATTATTATTATTACTATGGTCTATAAAATGCCTTTTGTTAGCCTTAATTATATTAAGTTAAACAAGAATGTTATCGGTCTTATAAAGTCAAATTGGGTCTTGTAAAGTAATAGGCTAGTCGGGTATAAACGAGCTTGGAATGTAAACAAATATTGTCCATGTATAGGGTTCAAAGCCCAAGTTAAGCCAAGCCCGACCCATTTAGAAAGCCCATGAGCCAACTAGAAGGCTTGGGTATAAAAGAAACCCTCTCCACACATGGAGAGGGTGTTGGTTGCATTTGTTCACTTGTAACTCACCATTTCTCTCTCTTAATCTAACATTCCAAGTTCTTTTCATCTCTCTATTCTTCATTCTCATTTCCGGCTTATATAGGGCTTATTTGGGTTTGCTTATTATTGTGTGTGGATTATATATTCAACTGACCCCGGTCCACAATGTTTGACTACGGTACTTGAACAAGAAAGTTTAAATCTCGATACCCAAAGTCAAGAAAATGTTTCTCAAACTGCTGAGACAGAAACAACGTCAAATGAGCTAGAATTGATATATAGTCCGATGTTCAATGAATTACTCAATGGAACTTCTCCTGTTGTGTCAAAGTCTTCCGCTGTACATGCTGCTGATAATCCCAATAAACGTCAACAACATAACATAACTCACACTTCTACAACAACCGATGTTGCAGATTGTAACACCCCCAAAATGGGTCGCAGCGGAATATGGGTTTGGGAGTGTTACTTCATAGATCAATAGCACAAGATAAATAAAAAACGACAATTAAAAGTTATTTAAAATCAATAAATTGGATTTGGCAAATTATTTGTTACAAAAGCTCAAAGCTTCACTTGTTCACTTGTTCAAAATACCAAGATTTCTAGCCCATAACAATTATACAAAAGTAATGCGACCAAATCTTTAATGCATGACATCCCAAAACATGACCACCAATGTATCCCTTGTACCTCGTGCCTTATTGATCCCCTAAAAAACATGCTTTAAAACGTCAACAATAATGTTAGTGAATTCATAGGTTTGTAAAATGTATGAGTGTAGGACCGCAATTGTTTAGAGTGTGTATTGCATGGTATACAATGTCCAAAACAGTAAGTATTGCATGGTATACAATATTTAAAACAGTAAGTATTGCATGGTATACAATATCTAAACAGTAAGTATTACATGGTATACAATATCTAGAACAGTAAGTATTGCATGGTATACAATATCAAAAATAGTAAGTATTGCATGGTATGCAATATCCAAAACAGTAAGTATTTCAAAGTTACTTGCGTCCAATAGTAAAATAAAGCATGTTCTCACCCCAAAACTTATAAATCATTGTAAAATGTAAAACGTGGGGCTATGAACTCACCTTGAGTGAGCGTATATCAAGTATATCACAGAAAATACGTCACGGTAATGATCGAGTGCAACCAAATCCAATATAGGTCGTATAAGCACAAAGCACTTTGATTAACTAATACCATATACAATTCTATATAGCTACATCACCATCTAATCGTTTTAGTGAAATCGCATTTATAAAGTAAAAACGTTTGTAAATGCCTCGTTAGTAAAAATGACGTAACTTTCGCGTTTTAAGCCCGATTTTTACGTTTCTTATGCCCACGCTTTCGTATTAAGACGAGCTATCAAAATATGACATTTTCATATTTTTGACCTACTGGTGAACAATACTTTTTACTGTTCACACCAGTTTATAAAATTATTTTTATAGTTTTAGTTATCGTAAAACTCGTAAATGTCGTATTTTATTCGTTATAGCTCCATTTTTAGCGATTCTTTCGAGCACGTCTTCGTTTTTAAAAGTTCTATCATATTAATGATGTTTTCAAAATGTATAAACCTGATATGAACAGTAACTTTTATAAAATTAGTTTTATAAAAGTATTTATTAACGTAAACTCGTAAACTACGTATCTTTTTCGTTATTAATCCGTTTTTTGAGTTTCTTACCTTTTTGGAATCGTCATGAGACGTACTATTTAATAAGAATATAAAATAAATACTTTTATTTTCGAACCAAAACAGAAGGTTTTGATGTTTGTGTTAAAAACATGTTTTAAACTTGATTTTGTACTTTTAAGTTTAACCATCTTGCTACAAGTCCATTACAACATCCATTATCACATGTATTACCTTCCTAGGGTCCTTAAGTCCATCATTGTCCAAGAAATGTCCAAGGATCACAAGATCACAAGTTTATTTACTCATTTGCTCATGACATGTATAAGTAACTTTTTATAACTACTACTTTATACTTATACATTTTATACTTAAACCAACATTGTACAATACTCATAATCTCATTATGACATGATATTACCAACCTCATAACATATGAAAAAGTGTACAAAATCATGCTTACAAGCAAAAGTTCATTTCACATGTTCAAAAGTATCCTAATGGTGATTTGCTACATAGAACTCATATACACATAAAATGATAAATGTAAAGGATGTAGGGTTTCAAGATAACTTTGATATGAAGTATGATGATGAAAAACAAAATCTAAACCCTTGTTTAGCAACAAAACCTTAGCTTCCACACTTAGAAAACCCTAATCCAAACCAAAACCCTAATCTTACACTTTCTTGCTTCAACACTTGTAAAGGTTTAACCAATCCTTGTAAATACCTTAGGACATCTTAGATATATTGTAGGAATGTATGTAAATGTTTCAAATAAAAATTATATGGATGGTTGGTGGTACTCTTTTTGAGCCGTGGCTATGTATGGTGAAAAAGAGAGTATTTTTGAGTTTTTCACTAAGGAAATGGAGTATGTATGTGTGTTCTATACTAGTGAATGTCTTATATATAATAAGACTAGTCAAATAAGGTCATAGGAAAGTCTTGGTCAAAAGAAACATAAGGCTTTATTAGTTGGTGATGTACAATGACTAGTTGGTCTTATGTGTGCACTTGGTTCCCAAAAAGAGAGATCATCCTATGAAAACAAGGAGTGATGTTTTGAAAGTTAATATCTTTGCATTTTCATGACCATATTTGGTTTTTATGTATATATGTGATGAATTTTTGTAATTTTTAAGCATTGGGTATAATTGTGGGTATTTGTTGAAGTGTAGAAAAGTTTTGGTGGTTTCGGGTATGCCTAAACGTATTTTATCGCGAAACGCAAACACTTTACGCAACCAATAAAAATAAAATGAACAAAGTTAATAATTATCCTCAAAATAATTACTTAACACTTGCTTGATGTAAACATTTAATTGTTTGATGCCCGTTTATGTTGAATGATCATTTTTAGCTTACGCGATTTAACATAACGATTACGATTAAAAGCAAACGCGTACCATACTAAAAAAATACATAGTGAATTTATTGACGACATCAATGACCCTAAAACACGGGGTGCTATAGTCTCCCCCTGTCAAATTAGTCTTGTCCTCAAGGCTTAAGACGCGGCACTTGAAACCGGTGCGATCTTTGTGATGAGATGTGGATATTTCTTTCAAAATTGATCCTCGTGTTCCTATGTAAACTCAGGGCCTTGCCTAGAGTTCCATCGAACTTTGACAATTGGGATACGACCTTGTTTCAACTGTTTGACTTTTCGATCCATGATTTCTGCGGGTTCCTCGATAAAATGAAGCTTGTCCTCAATATGGAATCCATTAAACGGAACGGCTAATGGTCGTCGGTATATCACTTCTTTAAGTTGGATACGTGAAACGTATGATGAACCCTGCTCAACTCTTGAGGTAGTTCAAGCTTGTAAGCAACGGCTCCAACTTTAGCCAACACCTTGAAAGGTCTAACATATCTGGGGTTTAACTTGCCCCGTTTGCCAAAACGTACTACTCCTTTCCAAGGAAAAACCTTAAGCATCACTCTATCTCCAGCTTCTCCTTCGGTATATCCTTCCTGATCATACCTCCTACGTCTTCATGTTTGAGATTATCTGGTTTCTGTGCTCCAGTCTGAGCATTCACGATTTGTTTAGGGATATCCAAGCCAATAGTCATAACTACTAAGCTCTATGGTATTACGTAGACGTTGTAAATGGTGTATTGGTATATTCCTTAATGACGAGTAATCTTGTTAGTGGATCATCCTAGGGTGACTAGGGATGCATCTTGACTTTTTGACCTAGGGTTTGGTCTAAGATGATGCCAACTCAATGCGATAAAGAGGTGTAATGGTTGACTTAGTCATTATGATTACTAATTTAATTCCTCATGACAGATATGTTTTATGGATACGCACACCAAACTTGATATAACTAGAAAATTGTTTCTTAACAAGGGGTTTTAAGGTGACTACTCTCAGTATGGCATGGTCCTTCCTGAATTATACATAGTTGATCAGGCCATGTATAATTGAGGACTAACGATGTAGTACTTATTTTCATCAAAATAGTGTTATAATTTGACTTGCAAAATAGAAAGTTAAAGTAAAGTTGACGAAATTTTCACAACACATTAATTTGATATATAATTTGAAATCATTCGTACAACGGAAATTTAAGAGAAATACAACGAGAACTCCTAAGGAGATAAAGTCTAAGATAGTTCCAACTTAGGATTCACTAGGCAAAGTTAGACAACCTTCTCTTATAAACTTCAGTCTCATATTCAATTTTGTTAGGGTCTTGATCGATTTCTCCTCCTCCTAAGGCATGCACCACTCCACGTGCTCCAATACCTTCAGCTTGGTTTCCATGGTTTTGATTCTTCAATTCTAGGCAATCACTCCTGTAGTGCCCTTGATCCCTACATTCATAGCAAGTAAGGGTTCTTTGATTCCTAGCGGCAGCAGGATTTCTACAATCTCGGGTCATGTGGCCAACCTTCTTGCAATTCCCGCACTTTACAGTACATGGCCCATTGTGGTGCAGATTGCACCTGTTGCACAATGGAAGAGTTCTAGCATACTCCTTCCTTTCACCAGTCCCAGCAGCATAAGCTTGAGCCACATTTTGTCTCTTGGGAGATTATTGTTGAGCTTGGTTGTTGTTGTCAAGTTTCCTCTTATTCTTAGCTTGACATTCAGCAAGAGTGCTGATCTTTTTGTCCATCAGTTCAGTTGCCATTTCAATAGCATCCTGCATTGTTTTCGGCCTTGATGCCATAACACTTCCGTAAATCATGTCGGACAAACCACCGACATATTTCTCAATCTTATCACACTCCTCAGGAAACATCTTGACACACAACAATGCCAGTTCCTGGAAACGTTGAGTGTAACCTTGTACATTAGTACCTTTTACTTTTAAATTCCATAACTCGACCTCGAGTTTCTTAATCTCGCTCCTCGGGCAGTACTTGTCTATCATCTTCTTTTTCAGGTCAGTCTAAGTCATTGCATATGCAACGTCGTGACCAACAGTCCTAACGTGCGAGTTCTACCACGTTAGAGCAACTACAAGAAGAGTACATGTGGAAAACTTGATTTGGTTTTCCACGGTGCAATTGCTTATGCGAAACACAGTTTCCATCCGTTCAAACCACTGGGTTATTCGACAACTCCTTCAGTGCCTTTGAAAAATAGGGGTTGGCACTTCATAAAGTTTTGGTAAGTGCACTCTCGAGCAACGCGTTCAGTCCTTCTAACACCTGTTCCTGAATTATGGCTGTCTTCGCTGTCTTCGCCATTCGTGCTTCTGTTAGCATCACGTGCTGCCAAAGCGGTAGTAACGCCTTGGTCAATCATTACCTGAAGCTGGTTATTAGTGACATATGTGGTGTTGGTTGTTGTGGCTGGTGTGGTTCTGGTTCTGGGTGCTTTCCTTGGAGGCATTATCTTCAAAATCAGAAGAGTAATAAGATTAGATTAGTTTAGTTATCTTTGTCGTGCTCCAAAAATAGAGTGTTGTGAGATGATGTATGGTAAATATGAATATGCGCTCCTGGCATAAATTGAATGATGGTAAGATATCATATCTGATAGCTTAATATTTAGGTAGCGTTTAGGACCTACGAGCTTATAGTACTACCTCGCCTAAAGAAATGTTCCAATATTTATATAAATAACCCTTATATAAATAATTGTAGAGTATGCGAAAGAATGCAAACTCATCTTTGCATATATATGTAAGGCCCTTATAGTAATGTACGTACTATAATATAAACACGTATATGAATCATGTAAGCATCTAGTAAGACCAACTAATGCAAACAACTAGTGTATGTGTGTCCCGTGAAAAACCACTTTGTATGAATGCAATGTTTGAAAACGGTTATAGTCCAGCAAAACATTTGACCTGGTTCTCTATAACCTTGGCTTTGATTACCAATCTGTAACACCCCCAAAATGGGTCGCAGCGGAATATGGGTTTGGGAGTGTTACTTCATAGATCAATAGCACAAGATAAATACAGAACGACCATTAAAAGTCGTTTAAAACCGATACATTGGATTTGGAAAATTATTTGTTACAAAAGCTCGAAGCTTCACTTGTTCACTTGTTCAAAATACCAAGATTTCTAGCCCATAACAATTATACAAAAGTAATGCGACCAAATATTTAATGCATGACATCCCAAAACATGAACACCAATGTATCCCTTGCACCTCGTGCATTATTAATCCCCTGAAAAACATGCTTTAAAACGTCAACAATAATGTTGGTGAATTCATAGGTTTGTAAAATGTATGAGTGTAGGACCACAATTGTTTAGAGTGTGTATTGCGTGGTATACAATGTCCAAAACAGTAAGTATTGCATGGTATACAATATCCAAACAGTAAGTATTGCATGGTATACAATATCTAAAAGAGTAAGTATTGCATTGTATACAATATCCAAAACAGTAAGTATTGCATGGTATGCAATATCCAAAACAGTAAGTATTTCAAAGTTACTTGCGTCCAATTGTAAAACAAAGCATGTTCTCACCCCAAAACTTATAAATCATTGTAAAATGTAAAACGTGGGGCTATGAACTCGCCTTGAGTGAGCGTATATTAAGTATATCACAGAAAATGAGTCACGGTAATGATCGAGTGCAACATAATCCAATATAGGTCGTATAAGCACTAAGCTCTTTGATTAACTAATACCATATAAAATTCTATATAGCTACATCACCATCTAATCGTATTAGTGAAATCGCATTTATAAAGTAAAAACGTTTGTAAATACCTCGTTAGTAAAAATGACGTAACTTTCGCGTTTTAAGCCCGATTTTTACGTTTCTTATTCCCACGCTTTCGTATTAAGACGAGCTATCAAAATATGACATTTTCATATTTTTGACCTACTGGTGAACAATACTTTTTACTGTTCACACCAGTTTATAAAATTATTTTTATAGTTTTAGTTATCGTAAAACTCATAAATGTCGTATTTTATTCGTTATAGCTTCGTTTTTAGTGATTCTTTCGAGCACGTCTTCGTTTTTAAAAGTTATATCATATTAATGATGTTTTAAAAATGTATAAACCTGAGATGAACAGTAAATTTTATTAAATTAGTTTTTTAAAAGTATTTATTAACGTAAACTCATAAACTACGTATCTTTTTCGTTATTAATTCATTTTTTGAGTTTCTTACCTTTTTGGAATCGTAATGAGACGTACTATTTCATAAAAATATAAAAGAAATACTTTTATTTTCGAACCAAAACAGAAGGTTTTGATGTTTGTGTTAAAAACATGTTTAAAACTTGATTTTGTACTTTTAAGTTTAACCATCTTGCTACAAGTCTATTACAACATCTGTTATCACATGTATTACCTTCCTAGGGTCATTAAGTCCATCATTGTCCAAGAAATGTCCAAGGATCACAAGATCACAAGTTTATTTACTCATTTGCTCATGACATGTATAAGTAACTTTTTATAACTACTACTTTATACTTATACATTTTATACTTGAACCAACATTGTACAATACTTATAATCTCATTATGACATGATATTAACAAACTCATAGCATATGACAAAGTGTAAAAAATCATGCTTACAAGCAAAAGTTCATTTCACATGTTCAAAAGTATCCTAATGGTGATTTGCTACATAGAACTCATATACACCTAAAATGATAAATGTAAAGGATGTAGGGTTTCTAGATAACCTTGATATGAAGTATGATGATGAAAAACAAAATCTAAACCCTTGTTTAGCAACAAAACCCTAGCTTCCACACTTAGAAAACCCCAATCCAAACCAAAACCCTAATCTTACACTTTCTTGCTTCAACACTTTTAAAGGTTTAACCAATATATTGCAGGAATGTATGTAAATGTTGCAAATAAAAATTGTATGGATGGTTGGAGGTACTCTTTTTGAGCCGTGGCTATGTATGGTGAAAATAGAGTGTTTTTGAGTTTTTCACTAAGGAAACGGAGTATGTATGTGTATTCTATACTAGTGAATGTCTTATATATCATAAGACTAGTCAAATAAGGTCATAGGAAAGTCTTGGTCAAAAGAAACATGAGGCTTTATTAGTTTGTAGTATATTGGAAATCAAAACACAATCAAGGATTGGTGTGTAGGTTGATTTCTAGAGAGAGAAAATGGGAAGTTCTAGTGAGATAAAATTACTTAATGTGTGTTTGTTATACAATGAACATCCAACCCCTCTCAATGGCTGAGAGGGGGGTTTAAATACAAGAGTTTATGTGCCCTAAGTGGGCTTTGGAGTGGGCTAACATGTTGGTAGAGACCCGGCCCAACGCCATAAGTCATACGGTAACTAAACGATAAATATTACGACTACGAGCTAACCTATGCTAGACATAACACGGGGTAACCGAGTCTTTTTCATGATCTTAACAATCTCCCCCTAAGGGAGGTTACCCTAGAAAATACAATTTGAATCCTAGCATTATATGTCTTGGATTTTTGACTTCAGCTCGTAATATTTGATTCTTCATTCATTGATTTCTTTGTACATAGTGAGTAGTGATCTTTTGCCAACTTGCGTGCTTGTGACTTTTGGGCCGACATGCTTATACTTGTTACAATCTTGAAAGCATGACTTTATGCTCGTATTACTTTATCAATTTAACTTGCTGACAAAGAAGTTGATATCAGAGTTGCAGAAGCTTTAGGTCATTCTTTCTTGATGTTGTAAAGTCATTGAGTCTTGAGTATGAGCATGTGGCTATGAACTTGACTCTGCTGGAACAAGGCATCTACATCTCTATCTTTATGTAATCCTGAAATAAAACAGTTAACAATAAAGCTTGGTGACGAATATAGCTTTGTCATTCGTCAAAGTTCGGTTGCATTAACCTCGGGTTTCGTGAGGACCATTTTACAATATAAATATTGTACTTGTGATCAGGTAGATTCATTATAAGAACCTCATTGACAGAGTTTCCAGCTCAAAGTGTTAGATCATCTAACGCAGATGCATTAGATTCATTGTACTTGTTAGTATCTCTTTACCAGACACCTTAAAGCAGGCTACCTCACTAATAGTATTGCTACTAATAGAACGGTAAGAGTGAATCAGTGAGTTACTATCTCACCGATTGAAGATAAAAATTGATTTGAAAATCAATCGACGTGTCACTAGTTAAAGTGATTTTTGTAACACATCGAGAGTTTTAAGCTTTTATCAAAATTCATCCTCCGTCAATTCATAATCTGGACCAAATCGATGCCCAGTGTCACAAGTTTGATCCATTAAGGATCTCACAAGTCACCTACCTAGAGCTTGTTTGATGTTGGCTCAAGCAGGATTTCCATCTTCATTGTGAATACTTTCGTATCACTCGGATGTTCTGGCAATATCACAAGGATAATGCGTAGGACTCTTAAGATAATCCTTATTTTCACAGTGCGTGAAAGACAAGTATATTGGAATAGTGTCCTAACAAGATTTATAGATGATCTCTAGGCTCTAGACTCAATAGTGCATTTTGATTTTAAGTAATCGAAGGCTGGAGTAGACTGCCACCTTTTCAATACCAACTATCTCGGAGTGAGATAGTCAGTAGATTACGTGTTAAGTCTCCGTGACAATTGAAACAGAAATCTTTTGAGAGATTCTGAGTGGCTAGGGAGGGTTGTGCAACGTATCATTGGGTCCATGATACTTGTCTTCAATGCCAATAATCAACCAAGTGGTTCTGAAAGCATATGTATTGACCCGGTTTCTGCCTAATTTTAAAGGAGGGCTGCTTTCTTTTCACCCTTTATCTTAACATTTCTTTTTCATTCTTCAACTCCTTCAGTGCTTACCGAGACTTCATTACTAGTACCTTGTTGGGTATGTTCCAGTACTAGCTCCATCTCAGTCCGCACTATTCCCTTATTCTCACATTACTCCTTTTGTAATCATACCTAAGGACTTCTACACTAACTAGTGGATTATCCCTGGGTAGATCCCTCCGGCTCTGGCAGGATCATGGGATTGAGTACCTAACCTTACCATCCTTATAACTCCGAAAGTAATTACAGGGTCGGTCTTTGGTATTTCCACAATTGCCATCATACACCATTCGCTCCCCCTCAATATGTGCATCGATATTCGAAATTGTTTGGCACATGGAGGGAGGAGTACCTGCTTGAGTCTTAATAGATCACATTTTTATCAGATTTAATATTTAAATCACATTCTCTCCCCTGATCAAAAATTTCAAACCTTTTGAGATTTAGGATCTCAATTGATTTAAATATGTTAGAAAATTTAGGAGAAAATGTGGTCTGATTAAATACACACCGATATTGGAACATATGAATGCTCCCCCTCAAATTACTGAGGGAATATGTTAGTGTCAAGTATAAGAATTTTGAAGGATTTTGAGTTTAACAAAAAACTCATGAAAAATTTCTACATTGACACATAACACCTAAAGATACACTACTTAATAATGTATAAGATTACAATATATACCACACAAGAAGTACGAGAAGCTACAGAAAGGATGTCATCATTCAGTTCTCCGTAGAAGTCTGTAGTCTCCTTCGCGTATTCTTCCACCAACAAAGCTTTCCAAGTTCCGGAAGATTCTCCCGAGCTTTAGCCGCTTTTGAATGGAAAACATGAACTCCTTGCACTTGATCACATCATTCATGGTCTAGAACCTGGTATTCAGCGCCTGATTGTTCTTGTTAACCTTGAATTCCTTTACCCGATAGTCCAAAGCTTCATCAATTTGTTGTAGAGTCCTGTCACTGAACATGTGGATTTCATTGAAGCGCATGAGCATCTGCATACCATACTTGTCTTTGAACAGTACGGCTCTTGGAGAGTCAAGAATCTTGTAGTCGTGCATGAACTCGAGACCTGTAGCTTCCCAGCGAGGTTTGGTGAGGTTCAGCTGAGTTTGGTAACTCTAGATGCCGAGTTGGAAGTCTTCTACCCGTTGCCTGATAACCAGATTCCTGAAAAATAGGTTGACAGCAGAGGAGAGAAAATTCCTGTCCCTTGGCGGTAGGTGGTTTAGGTGACCTTGAAGATTCAGCAAGTACATGTGATACCCCAAAAAATGGGTCGCAGCGGAATATAGATATCTGAGAGAGTTACTTCATAATAACAGTGCACAAGACATGAGAACGACCACAAATCGAGTCGTTTGAAAATGATACATTGGATTTAATAAAATGTTGATACAAAAGCATCATGCTTTAACTTGTTCATCCTTAAAAAATGTGAAGAGTTTACTTTACGAATAATATCCCCAAAATGAAATGCACTTGAATCTTTATAGCCATGATTCCAAAAATATAGACCACCAATGTATCCTTGTACCTTGTAATCCTGAGAAAAACATGCTTAAAACGGTCAACATAAAGTTGGTGAATTCATAGGTTTATATTTGTATAAAACAGAACCGCAAGATTTCCCCCGTGACTATGCAACATGTACACTCATCACAAAAATTGGCATTTCGTTTTCGTAAGTTCATGACACTGAAGCTAGGCATATATGAATATAATATATAAATATTACCTACATTGCCCATGATGATGTTCAACCCGAAATATCCCAAATTTGACATACTATAACGTTCGTTCCTGGTGATAGCTAGTCACCTGAACAGGGAGGTCAATCCTAAATAGATCCATTTATAATATTCGCGCTTCCAATCCAGAAATTAACAGTTCATGATACCGGGCATATTGGGTTCAAGCTACTTAGGCAAAATGAAATCGATATATAAAAATGTCCACTTGCGTTCAATTGTAAAACAAGCATGTTCTCACCTCAAAACTTATAAATCATTGTAAAATTTAAAATGTGGGGCTATGAACTAACCTCGAGTGACTTAATCAATAATATACTTCACAAGTGAAAAATGCGTCACTAGAACGCCCGAATGCAACCTAAACAATTATAGGTCATATAAGTACTAAGCACTTCGATAACTAATATCGTACACAATCTTATATAGCTCATCACCATCTATTTGTAATTTATAAATCGTTGTTATAAAGCGAAAACGTTTATAATTATCGTTTTAAAAAAACTAGCATAACTTTCCCGTTTTAAACCCGTTTCTCGCGTTTCTTACGTCCACGTATTTGTATTAAGATGATATATAAAAATATTATATTTTTATATTTTATAACCTTCTGATGAACAGTACTTTACTGTTCATGACATTTTATAAATTTACTTTTATAAATTTAATTGTCGTAAAACCCGTAAATGCAACAACTTATTCGTTTTAATCCCGATTTTAGCGATTCCTTCGAGCACGTCTTCGTTATTAAAATTATCACATTTTTATAAAGTGGGGTCTGCTGATGAACAGTAATTTTTACTGTTCATAGTTTATAAAATTACTTTTATAAACTTTAATTATCGTAAACGTCGTATTTTATTCGTTTTAGCTCCGTTTTTAGTAATTCTTTCGAGCACGTTCTCGTAATTGAAAGTTCTATTTATTTATGAGGTTTACAAAAATAAATGTTTCTGTCATGAACAGTAACTTTTTATAAAATTTATTTTATAAAAGTGTTAATTATCGTAAACTCGCGAAATTCATAACTCTTTCGTTATTAATTGAAAAATTACGATTCTTATCATTTTGAAATCCTAAAAGTATGTACAATCTGTGAAAAATACTAAACTTTCTGTTTTAGAAGTATTTTATAACTTGCTTTTATAAAGTTTATTTTATAAAACCGGTATTAACGTAAATCGTGTTTTTATCGTATCTTTTTCGTTATTAATCCGTTTTTCGAGTTTCTTACCTTTTTGGAATCGTCATGAGGTGTACTATTTTTATAAAATGTAAAACCCACTGTATGGAATTCGAATCCAAACAGCCCTTTGCATAGCTTTTATATAATTAATTATATACTTTTATTTTATATACTTTTCAACTAATTAAAATACCACAAGTCTTACACAAGTCTTTATATCATATGCCATACATATATTAGTGTCCATAGGTCCATTATTTGTCCACATAAGTCCATGATAACAAGATTTACAAGTCATTAACATCACATGAAAACATAAACTTTCCTTAAGTAACTTTTAACTACAAGTTTATACTTGAACTTTTTATACTTAAACCAAGATTGTACAACACTTATAACCTCATTTTAACATGATATTACCATCAACATAACATGTGTATAAGTGTACAAAATCATAATCACAAGTACAAATCCATTCCACATGTTTAAAAGTTTCCTAATGGTGATTTTTGCTACATAGAACATCATATACATATAAACTCATGAAATGAAAAGATAAAGGTTTTTAGATAACCTTATGATGAACAATGATGATGAGAAATATGTGCTAAACCCTTGTTTAGACTTTAAACCCAAGCTTGCAAGAATGAAACCCTAATTATTCCAAGGAAACCCTAATCTTCCATTCTTTGCTTAAACACTTGTAAATGATTAACCAATACTTCAAATCACCTTGAGGTATCTTAGATATGATGTGAGATTACTTGTATGTGTTGTAGAAAAGTTTGTATGAATTATTTAAAGGGGTGTTTTTGAGCCGTGGGCTTATATGTGTAACAAAGGGAGAGTTTTTGGTTTTTCACACTAAGGAAATAGATATGTGTGTTTATTTCTTGCAATGTATAAGTATTGTTTTATTTTTCTTATGTACAAAGTGACTAATAATATTAACTTGGGTAAAGTTTAATAAAACTTTGAGTGTTGAATGTAAAAATAAGTATTTGTTGAAGCGTAGATTAATTGTGGTGGTTCCTGGTATGCCTAAACGTATTTTATCGCGAAACGTAATCACTTTATGCAACTAATAAAAATACAATGAACAAAGTTAATAATTATCCTCAAAATAATTACTTAACACTTGCTTGATGTAAACATTTAATTTTTTGATGCCGTTTACATTGAACGATAATTTTTAGCTTACGCGATTTAACTTAACGATTACGATTTAAAAGCAAACGCGTACAATATTAAAAATAAATAGTAAATTTATTGACGGCGTCAATGACCCTAAAATACGGGGTGTTATAGTCTCCTCCCATTAAGTAAACCTTGTCCTCAAGGCTTAAGACGCGGCACCTGACACCGGTGCGGTCTTTGTGAACAGATGTGGGTATTTCTCCCTGAATTGGTCCTCGCGTTCCCACGTAAACTCAGGGCCTATCTTGGAGTTCCATCGAACCTTGACTAATGGGATTCGGATTTGCTTCAACCGTTTAACTTCACGGTCCATGATTTCTACTGGTTCCTCGACAAAATAAAGCTTGTCATCAAAATGAAGTCCATCTAACGAAATGGCTAACGTTTCGTCGGCATAGCACTTTTTCAGGTTGGACACATGAAACGTATTGTGAACCCTGCTCAGCTCTCGCGGAAGATCGAGCTTGTAAGAAACGGATCCAACCTATTTTAACACCTTGAAAGGTCCAACATATCTGGGGTTTAACTTCCCTCGTTTGCCAAGACGTACAATCCCCTTTCCAAGGCGAAACCTTAAGCATCACTCTATCTCCAACTCTTCCTTCGGTATATCCTTCTTGATCATACCTCCTACGTCTTCGTGTTTGAGATTCTCTAGTTTCTGTGCTCCAGTCTGAGCATTCATGATTTATTTAGGGAGATCCAAGCCATAGTTATAACTACTAAGCCCTATGGCATTACGGAGACGTTGTAAATGGTGTATTGGTATATTCCTTAATTACGATTAAACTTGTCAGTGGATCGTCCTAGGGTGACTAGGAAGGCGTCTTGACTTTCTGAACTAGGGTCTGGTATAATGATGCCAACTCTATGCGGTGAAGAGGTGTGATGGTTGACTTAGTTACTGTGATTACTAATTTAATTCCCCGTGATAGGTACGTTTTATGGATACACACACCAAACTTGATATAACCAGAAAATTGTTTCTTGACAAGAAGTTTTAAGGTGACTACTCTGAGCATGGCATGGTCCTTCCTGAATGCATAGATGATCAGTCTATGCACCAAATATACATAGGTGATCAGACTATGTATATTTGAGGGCTAACGACGCAACGCTCATTTTCGTCCAAATAGTGTTACCATTTGCTTTGCATAATAAATAGTGAAAGTAAAGTTGACAAAATTTTTGATACATAACTTGATAGATAATTTGAAATCATTCGTACAATACAACTGAAATTTAAGAGAAAATACAACGGGAATTCTTAAGGACATAGAGTCTACGATAATTCCAACTTAGGTTTTACTAGGTAATAAGTCTCCCATTAGATGTTGATGTTAGACGTCGTGGCGTTAGAGTCTCCACGAGCTTTTCCCTTCCAATACTTGTCCATACGGTTTTGAAACTTCACTAGTGGACAATCCCTTTTGTAGTGTCCTAGCTCTCCACACTCATAACAGGTGACTTCAGCTTTCAGTTTTGCCATTGAGGGCCTTGGTTTTGTCTTCGGGCCTGAGATCCTACAATCTCTTGCTTGGTGACCCCTCCACTTGTAATTTTCACACCTTGCCGCACACAGGCCAATGTGGTGAAACTTGCACTTGTTACACAGAGGTAGAGATCCAAGGTATTCCTTCTTGTAGTTTGGCCCAACAGAGTGTGCTCTAAACACCTTATGCTCTTTGTTTTGTTGTTGATTTGGGCTTCCATTTTGGTCACCTTCCCACTTCCTCTTGTTGCTAGCATTCCCTACTACTTTGTTTTCTCGTTGTTTGGTTTGGTTTATTGACTCATAGATAGCAATAGCCTCGATAGCATTAGCCACTCGCTGGGTTACAATCTGCTCAATTTCCTCGACACTCATCCCTTGATTAACAGTTTCCATTAATCTTCAAGGCAAAAGAAGATATAATACACGTTAGATTTCATGCAATCATAACGTGACATGACATATGCACCATAAATAAAATGAGATCACATCACACAGTGAAACATACAACCAACACAAGATCGACATGACATAATACATCCATTCCATATATAATCTGGAAACATACATGATCTGTTTGGTACACAATGATTCCCTACCGCTAGGTTACAAAATGAAAATCAACCTAGAGCCCTACTAGCCGGGAGTTACCCATAATACTTAATAGGCTATACAACATAGCTAAACAAAAGACAAAAGATCTATATAGGATATCTAATCAAAACAAAAGATCTATACCGCCTGCTAGCTAGGAGTAACCCATAAAAACTTAGTAGGCTATATATAATAGCTACAAAATGATAGAAAGGTACCCCTAGGCACTACTACCAGTGTCCTCTAAGGTGTCCTTGCGTGCTCCAGCCTCCAAGGCCTGAATATGCATGATATGCTCAACAGCATGATCCTCTGCATCTCAACGCTGCCACTTGTGGCGACGCGCCTGAGTCTCTAACATTGTAATTCATGCCTCTAATGCCCTGCTGTAAGCCTCAGACCTAGCCAAGGCCTGACGGGTCTCAATACTCTCTTGCTCGTAAGAAAACCTCTCTCTCTCCTCAATATCTCAATCTCAGCTCTCACAGCTGCATGATCCTTCTAGGCATCATGATGTCGTGAGTAAAACTTCAAACTCTCTCTCCTGTGAACATCTGCCTGGTGACTGACCCTCAAGTTGACCACCTCTACGGCGGCCATCATCCTCCTCTCAGTATCTCGGACCCTGGTCTCCACAATGTCTACAAAACTGTAATCGACCCTACGGGCAATAGTGGGTCCTGGCTGTCTCGCAGCAGCAGCAGCAGAACTCTCCCCAACCTCACACCTAGGTCTAGGAGCAGTAAGTAGCAGCCTCTTCCGAGGCGGTGTGTCAGCCTCCGAAATATCAGCTCTGCGGCTAGTGGATGGTGCAGGTAGTGTTATAGGTAACAATGGTGGTGTCCCTGATGGAAGTAGTAGATGATAGGTGGATGGAGCTGCAGCTCTCATCTGAGCCATGGCTGCTCTAGTACATGGAGGTCGATAAGTAGGGTAAAAAGGATGGTGGTGGTAGTGGAGGTGTAGGTGCAGAAGCAACCTCAGTAATGTATGCCTCTATAGGTGCCTCATCCTCAGCTGGCACTAAGTCCTCAGAGTGCTCGGGCTCAGGAATGTACATTGGTACATGATCCTCCAGCTCCATGGGATCCAGTACATACTCTAAAGAACGTGGTGCCTGCTCCAGCAACTGTCGGGCAGCCTCCTCGTAAGGATCCTCAGATGGGATACTCCATGATCGTGCCTTAGAGTGAACAGAAGTATAGGTGATTGCGGAATCAGCTGACATGACTGCTGTGACCAGCAGAAATAACTTATATGAGTATATTATATAGGGCTCTTATTGTAATATACGTAATATATTATAACCATGTATATCAATTATGAATGCATCTAGTATAACCAACTAATGCAACAACTAGTGTATTTATGTCCCGTAAAAACCCCTTTGTATGAATGCAATGTTTGAAAACGGTTATAGTCCAGCAAAAACATTTGACCTGGTTCTCTATAACCTTGGCTCTGGTACCAATCTGTAACACCCCCAAAAATGGGTCGCAGCGGAATATAGATATCCAGGAGCGTTACTTCATAATAACATTGCACAAGACATGAGAACGACCATAAATCGAGTTGTTTGAAAATGATACATTGGATTTAATAAAATGTTGATACAAAAGCGTCATGCTTTAAATTGTTCATCCTTAAAAAATGTGAAGATTTTACTTCACGAATAATATCCCCAAAATGCAATGCACTTGAATCTTTATAGCCTGATTCCAAAAATATAGACCACCAATGTATCCTTGTACCTTGTAATCCTGAGAAAAACATGCTTAAAACGGTCAACATAAAGTTGGTGAATTCATAGGTTTATATTTGTATAAAACAGAACCGCAAGATTTCCCCCGTGACTATGCAACATATACACTCGTCACAAAAATTGGCATTTCATTTTCCTAAGTTCATGACACTGAAGCTAGACATATATGAATACAATATATAAATATTGCCTACATTGCCCATGATGATGTTCAACCCGAAACATCCCAAATTTGACATACAATAACGTTCGTTCCTGGTGATAGCTATTCACCCAAACGGGGAGGTCAATCCCAAATAGATCCATTTATAATACTCGCGCTTCCAATCCAGAAATTAACAGTTCATGATACCGGGCATATTGGGTTCAGCTACTTAGGCAAAACGAAATCGATATATAAAAATGTCCACTTGCGTTCAATTGTAAAACAAGGATGTTCTTACCCCAAAACTTATAAATCATTGTAAAATGTAAAACGTGGGGCTATGAACTCACCTCAAGTGAGTTAATCAATAATATACTTCACAAGTGAAAAATGTGTCACTAAAACGCCCGAATTCAACCTAAACAATTATAGGTCATATAAGTACTAAGCACTTCGATAACTAATATCGTACACAATCCTATATAGCTCATCACCATCTATTTGTAATTTATAAATCGTTGTTATAAAGCGAAAACGTTTATAATTATCGTTTTAGAAAAACTAGCATAACTTTCCCGTTTTAAACCCGTTTCTCGCGTTTCTTACGTCCACGTCTTCGTATTAAGATGATATATAAAAATATTACATTTTTATATTTTATAACCTTCTGATGAACAGTACTTTTACTGTTCATGACATTTTATAAATTTAATTGTCGTAAAACCCGTAAATGCAACAACTTATTCGTTTTAATCCCGATTTTAGCGATTCCTTCGAGCACGTCTTCGTTATTAAAATTATCACATTTTTATAAAGTGGGGTCTGCTGATGAACAGTAATTTTTACTGTTCATAGTTTATAAAATTACTTTTATAAACTTTAATTATCGTAAACGTCGTATTTTATTCGTTTTAGCTCCGTTTTTAGTAATTCTTTCGAGCACGTTCTCGTAATTGAAAGTTCTATTTATTTATGAGGTTTACAAAAATAAATGTTTCTGTCATGAACAGTAACTTTTTATAAAATTTATTTTATAAAAGTGTTAATTATCGTAAACTCGCGAAATTCATAACTTTTATTTTATAAATCCGGTCAAACGTATAATTTATCGTATCTTTTTCGTTATTAATTCGTTTTTCGAGTTTCTTACCTTTTTGGAATCGTCATGAGGCGTATTATTTTATAAAAAGGTCACTACCCTCTGTGGAATTCGAAATCAAAATGTCCCTTTTATAATCTATTGTTATACTTATATATAAGACTTGTTTTATACACTTTTCACATTTTGTAATTTAACATTAGTTCTTTTAAAACCTTATTGTCCCATATGATTCAATATAATAATGTCCATAGTACACATTTTTCCAATAAGTTCCATGTATCAAGATTTACAAGATTAGTAAGTTATTTACACACTTTTACTTGTAGCTTTTTAAGTAAACTCTTAAAAACCCTAATCTTGTATTAACACTTTTTATGCATAACCAAGAGTGTACAACACTTGTGTACCCATTTATAACCTCATATTACCATCCATATAACATGTGTGCAAGTGTACAATTCCATAATCACAAGTAAAATCCATTCCACATGTTTAAAAGCATCCTAATGGTGATTTTTCTATATAGAACATATATACTCATATAATCATAAATGAAAAGTTAAGGGATTTTAGATAACCTTATGATGATGTAAGGTAGTAGACCACAATATCTAAATCCTTGTTTAGATGAAAAACCAAAGCTTACAAGCTTTCAAAACCTTAATCCAACTAGAAACCCTAATCTTCCTTTTTCTTTGATTAACCTCTTTAATCAACCAACCAAGCTTCCAAACCTTTTTGTATGACCTTAGATATGTTCCTAGTTACTTGTATAAGTGGTGAAATAAGTTGTAAGAATTGTTTAAATACAAAGGGTGTTTGGATGTGGCCTATAGAAGAGAAAAAGAGAGGATTTGTTGTTTTTCACCTTATGAAATAAAGTGTGCGTGTTCTATACTAGTTACTTGTATTATATACATACTTGACTAGTCAAAAAGGGAAGAGAGAGTCTTAGTACAAGATGAGGGAAATGGGGAAAGTATTTGGTCTTTGTCTTTGAAAAATATCAATGTGTTCCTAAATGTAGAGAACATATCATGAAATTAAGGAGATGTGTTCTTGAAATTGATATTTATTTGTATCCTCCTTATTTAATCCGGCCATGTATACATATATGGGAGTTATTTATGTAACTTTTATGTATTGGGTATAAAAGTGGGTATTTGTTGAAGCGTAGAAAAGTTTTGGTGGTTCCGGGTATGCCTAAACATATTTTATCGCGAAACGTAGCCAATTTACGTAACCAATAAAAATAAAAATGGACAAATTTAATAATTATAATCAAAATAATTACTTAATACTTGTTTAATGTAAACATTTAATTGTTTGATGCCCGTTTACATTGAATGGTAATTTTTGGCGTACACGATTTAACTTAACATTTACGGTTTAAAAGCAAACGCGTACAATACTAAAAGTACATAGTGAATTTATTGACGACGTCAATGACCTTAAAACACGGGGTGTTATAACAGACAAGCAAACAACAAAACAAAATAGATATGCAAGACAGATAAAGAAAGAAACAAGAGAAACAGATCAAGACTCAACAAATAAATAACAATCAACAATTAGACAAAATACAGATTGAAACTTAAACTCACACCTAATATTTCTAGAACTTTGTTAAGAAGATTAGGGTTGGCCAGAGCAGGTATCCACACCAGTCAAGCTGGAGGGACAAGGTGTTAATCGAACCCGTTTGCACCTTCTTTAACAAAGAACTGTGAATCTTAATGAAAGAATGACTTACAGAGCTATAAAAGCAGTGGAATTCCAAATACTAACCACCTGCGCTCTTGATTCACTTAGTCAAGAGCTACAAGTAGCAACAATGAACCCAGAATCACCAAGATCATAAAATCCCCAAAAAACCAAATTAGGGTTTCAAAACCCTAATTGAACAAGATCACCACAAATCACTAGATCAACCCTAAAACAACGATTCTCAACACAGCCTTTATGAATCCACAACCAGAACAAGAAACCCTCAAATCTTTCAAAACACTAAAAGATCAATTAACCCGATTCAGAGCAACCTGGGTCTGATACCATGTAATGAATATCAAAACCAATCAAAGAACACCAATCTTGCACATAACCAACCACCCCTTTGTTCTTTTTTATTAATAAACGTAATACAAGAAGACTACTCCTCAACTGAGTTATAGCCAAACAATTCAAAAGACAATGATCAATCCCCACTAGGTGGATCTTGATCTTCCTCACTAAAAGTTCTCTCAAACACATAGAAACTAAAGTAAGATTGAATAAAGAGATCAATCTTGCAGAGTATAGACTAGACAAAGAATGATATCATGATGATATCAATCAAACAAGACTTATAAGACGAAGGAGATGAATACAAAAATAACAATAACAATTAGAGAAAACAATTGACTAAACTCTAGCCATATCTCCAACTTATATAGAAACAAAAGATACCAACAAGCCCTTTAACTTTAGAACCTGACAATCTTAGCTCAAACATCTTCAATCAGCTTAAAAGAACTTTGGAACTTTACACTTTCAGTCCCTGTATTATCTGAACATTAGCCTGCTCCTTTAACAGTTTGTTTTCAAACCGGGCACAATTCAAGAAAAGCTTGTCCCCACTCCCCACAAATACATAGGCAGATAAAACAATGATAGCTAATTCTGTGAGAGTGAGGTATGAGTAGGTAGGGTGTAGACTATCAAACTCCTATTCAGCAATAATGCTTTTACACCATCGTTGGGAAGCCCTTTCCCTTAGATACCTTTTTTACTCCATTTCTTAGCTCATATATCATTGATTTCATTTATTTATTTCAACTGTTCATGGGTAGGATTAGTCTGTATGAGTTGTGCACATGCACAGTGTTTGGTTTTGGGTTGACCGGAATAAGCCGAATTACACAGTTTATACTTTTTTTACATTTTTAGTATAAAAATGTATAAAATGAAATGTGTTTGTTTTTAAGAAATTGGAAGAAAAAAATTGTAAGGTCCGAGGGTGTCCTATAATTAGGGGTGTCAAACAGGTTATTGAGCCGGGTCTATCGGGTTTTGAAAAGAATAAACCTAACCCGCAACCCAACCCTATAAGATATCATGACTATCGGGTTCGGGTCTATTGGGTTGTGGGTTATCGGGTTGGGTCTATCGGATTATCGGGTTACAAGCTAATATCATCCCCCAATTACACTGATGACATCAAATAACGTCTATTTTATAGCATTATTTATCCCACGATATTAACCCATTTTGTATAGTTATTGCAAAGAATTGTTACTTAATCGTTTATATTTAAGAATTGCAATAATTATGGAGTAATTAGTGAAACTTAGCAAAAGGCGCGCATTCTAGAGCCTAAATGAAGATATTTTGAAGATTACTGTTCTGAAGACCAATACGCCGTATCCATCAAGGAAGATACGGCATATCCATGCCTGCACTCACCAAATACCACAAAAGGAATGAAGATTAATATGCCGTATCCAGAGGACTTAATACGCCATATTCAAGATATGGAATCAATATAATATTCTGGAATATATCAAACGTGGTCCCTACTCCAAGAAATCCCCAATACGCCGTATCCAATACATGGATACGTTGTATCTAACTGACTTCCAGACCTTATAAATAGAAAACTCAAAAATAAGTTTTAAGTGTGCTAAATCATATTCTCGATACCTAAACCATAAAAGTCGATTTTCAGAGGATAAAAAGTGCAGAAGAGGTCAACAAGAGGATTGAAGCACTCGTATTGCCAATATCCATAGGAGACATCATGTAATTCCATATACTTTAGTAATCGTTCAGTTTTTGGTATCATCCGTTAACTCGGTTAGTTTACATTGGCTAAATTATTACTCTTGTATTTATTATGACGTTTGAAGGCTAATACCTTTGGGTATTAGCCATTATTATGAAGATCTGAATGTTTGGTATTTGTTTATATCGATTTCTTGATTTATCGTTGAGTGCTTGTTTATGTATATCAAGTTATACTTGTTTACGCGCTTTTATATACGACCTATCATTCAACTGGATCTAGCAAAGTGGACCAAGTGAATCTAGAGTCTGAGATAGCTCTCCATATAGTAATTTATACATCTAGAATAATAGTTACACATGTATTGTCCTTTTAAGTCTGTGTCTAGGATACGCTTTGGGCTTAACTAGTTAATTGGATATTGCCGATGGTTTATTGATCGTGTTGACTAGCAGGTGACTTAGATAATTCAACAAGTAATGTTCTGATTCCATTGGATTGTTGGACAAGTGGACTACTAGTATATAGATTGCCATTAAGCGTAAGTGGGTAAAGTCTCTATGAGCTAGGGTTTAACAAGATCACCATTGCTTTAATCCCTAAGATAGATTATATCAGCAAATAAGGATGATTTATGCAAATGCTTTAATTGTGACAGAATTAATGTGTCTAGGTCTTAGGATGATGTAACGCCTAAGTCTTAAGAATGATATGCCACCTCGATAGAAAAAATCATTGCACTTAATAAACAAACCAACGTTCTAATCAGATTAATAATGGTTAATACAATTTTCTTATATAAGGTTCGACCGCTCTTTTATCTTTTGTCTATTAGCTTGCGTGGATAATAGTGTCTTGAACTGATTGTAGTCACCAACCAAACCGTACCAGTCTCTCAGGCTGAAAACCCCCCTTTTCCTATTAGAATTAAGATTTAGACTGACATATGTTTAACATAGGATTAGAATAGAATTAACATAGATTAGATAACCAAGATATTAATTAAATTGATAGATTTAACCTCGCTCTCAGTGATCGACACCCTACTTACCACGAAACTACTACCGATCGGGTACATTGCCCATTAAAGTGTTATTTTTTGTTGAGTCGGCAAAATATAAATTTTAAACTTGAAACAATAAAATATACACCACACAACGACACATCATACACCAACATGGCACTAGTATTTCCTTTGACCTAATATGTAACGAAACAAACAAAGCATATTACAAGTAGGATTTAGATTCTATGAGCATTAGGCATGTTTTTTTTGCATCATGTAGGAGCAGAATTACAAAAAGGAGAAGACTAAGCTACTAATTCATAATGCAAGGCACTCAAATCGAATTTGAAGATGTACTCTATACGTGCAGCAAGCTTGGTGTTAAAATTTTTTGACTAAAAGACTACAAGATTAAAAAAGGAATGTAGTTCAAAAGTATCAACATTTTAATGGGTCATTATAGCTTATTGGGTTTATCGGGTCAACTTGATAATCCGATAACAAACTAATTAGGACCTAACCCAATAAACCCAATAAACTTTGTCAGGTTCGGGTTACTTTGGGTCAACCCATTTGACACCCCTACCTATAATTATAACTTGAGTGAGTGATGTAGGATGACATTTTTTTGTTAAGGTATACTCTCTTCGTCCCACTTTTATTGTTATTTTTTGAATGTATGATCATTAGTTTTAAATGTATTTTTATTAGTATAATTTTCATCAAGTATTATATAACACAAACAAAATTATTAAAAAGTAAAGTTGAAAAAGAAAGACTTCAAAAAGTCAAAAATGGACAATAAAAGGTGAACGGAAGTAGTATGTTTTAAGTTATAAAGGAAAAGTGAAGACGTTGCAACACTTTTTACTATAAGACTATAACGCGAGCCCTATGGCTCACGAGCACCTTGTGCTCTTAGAGCACATGGTACCATAACATGG
>BQNB010067811.1:555-31832 GCA_026074375.1 Tanacetum coccineum | reverse complement strand
TTTCATGAGTGTACGTGTCAGTGCGCTCATGTGTTAAAATAAGAGAAATCTTATTTTGGTGTTTGTTTTTCAAAAATATAACATTGCTTCATCAGAAAATGCTTATTTCAAAGATATTTGACCACTCAAACAACGACTACAACTCTTTAAATAGAAAACAGGTCATTGTTTGAGGGGGAGAAAATGTCAAATATCTTCTTCATATTAATAATGAGTTCAATGGAAAGAGGTTTTAAACTATAACGGAATATCATTTGTTAAGGGAAGATAATTGATCTTAGCTTTCGTGTGCCTTATATGCTATGTGTTTATGCCTTTAGGGAGTATTTTGTAAAAAATTAAGTCTATAGGTATGATAGTTTAAACATTAGGGACTATTTGTGCTATTTGTTTATCTTGTATATGCCTTATAAGACTTAATTAAACAAAATTGATAAGAGTAGAACATTGAAGGGCCAAATGTGTTAAAATTGAATTTTTGTGATAACACCACCCACCCTACCCCGTCCGCTACACACATAAACATACACATAACTTTTATTTTTTCCTCACTCATCAACACTCGATCGCCATCATCTTCATCCCCATATCTTGTAATTTTCGTGCTTAAGGTATTATTAAAACTATGTTCCTTTCACCCTCATGAACCTACATCTCAGCCGAATCGTGTTTTTATATGGTATTGATCAAGAAAACCCTAAATATCAATTAGGGTTCTTCAAAAATTGAAACTTTGTAAAAACATAAATTGAATGAGGGGTTTTGTTCCTCTAGGGGTGTTAATGACTTGTCTATCTCAGTTCTTGATATCAATAACATATGTGTAGGATTTGAGTGATTTATGTCTAATGACTTATGCATTTTTTTGAGCTTTAGATGAAAAAGTATGTGGGTTTTGTAATGGATAATCCTAACTGTGTTATTAAATGTATGTAAGCTTTTAAATACATATATGATGGATTTGTTTCTTGGCTAATAATGAATATGTGGTTCCATATGCTCGTTTGGTCCATGATTAATGAAATCGTGTCTAAATGTTGCTATGATTGTGCCTAAAGGTCATCCTTATGTTAAGAGTGCTAGTATAAACAAGTGTGAGTGCAAAATCTTGGTTGTGAATTTTTTGTGTGAGAACCCGAACTAGTCGTGTCTATTTGGGAACCGATCTAGTCCAGACCCCTTTGAAAACTGATCTAGTCCAGAATCCTTTGGAAACCGAACTAGGCAGTTCCCTTAGAACTGATCTAGTCTAATTCATTTGGGAACCGATCTAGTCTACTTCCTTTGGTAACCGAACTAATCATGTCCATTTGAGAACCGATCTAGTCAATTCACTTTTGAAACCGAACTAGTTCATACATTGAGAACCGATCTAGTTATTCTCAAGGACCCGATCTAGATGTTCTCATTAAGGACCCGATCTAGTGAAAGCTTTAAGGAACCAATCTAATCGATATAGACCAAAAACACTTAAGATCAAAATTTCAATTTGAAAGCAAATTAAAACTTAACTTAGGAGGCTAATTAAAATTGGTTAATTATGCTATCTAATTAAGTTAAAATAGGCTTAAACACAAGGTTAAATCAAGGTTAACTAAAATACGTCTTAGGATATCTAATGATCACGATTCCTAAATTGTCATAGAAGTTGCCTTAATCCCTTAAGTAAATAAGTCTATCTAAGTTGCCATTCAGAGGAATATATCTTTACAAGTGCTAAAAGTCTTAAAGGTCCTAATTTTCACATCATAATAAAACATAAAGTGTTCACATAAAAGGTCTATATAGTTATATATAAACTTGGTTTTATATAAAAACTGTATTGATTCTTTCTTAAGCAGAACCATAGACATCACCAGAGCTGAACAAATTGCATTGGATGACGCTTTAGTTGCTCCTGCCAACCGACTCAAGATTGGCAAAAGTAATCTTCGACTAAGCTCAGACCTCAAGTCCAAAGAAGCAACTCTTCAAGTGGTCTATGATGTTTTGAAACTCACTCCCTTTTACAAGGCATTCCAAATCACAGCGGATGTTCCAGAAATATACATGCAAGAGTTTTGGGCCACTGCTACAGTTCATAATCACTTGATTCATTTCAAGATGAACAATAAGAAACATATTGTAAATCTTGAGTACTTCAGAGCAATGCTTCAGATATGCCTTAAACTCCATAATCATTAATTTGAGGAACTACCCTTTGAAAAGGCAATTCTTACATTTCTAAGAGATCTTGGTCACAGTGGAGAGATGAAAGTGATCACCGATGTCAACCTTGGAGATCATTTGCTGCGGTTATCAACAAATGTCTGAGTGGAAAAAGTATCGGATATGACAGTCTTCGACTATCTCAAGCTCAAATCCTCTAGGGCATGTACCATAAGAAGAACGTAGACTATGCCTACCTTCTGTGGGAAGATTTCGTTTATCAAGTAGAGAACAAGAATGTCAAGAAGAGTAATGAGATGTACTACCCTCGCTTCACCAAGGTCATCGTCAACTTCTTCATGACTAAGGATCAATCAATTCCAAGACGGAACAGTGTAAATTGGCACTATGCCAGGGATGACCACATGTTCACCACGATCAAGGTTGTCTCTAGGCATGAAGACACACAGTTGTATGGTGCCATTTTGCCTAATGAATTGACGAATGAAGACATCAGAAACTCTGAATCCTACAAAGAGTACTATGCCATTGCTTCAGGAGCTGAACCTCCAAAGACAAAAGCAAGTGTCAAGAAGAAGCAAGTTGGATCTGACAAGACAAAGACTCCTCCAACTACTAAAGGCAAAAGACTCAAGACTTCAGCAAAGGCAGCTAAACCTGCCAAGAAGAAGCAACCCGCAAAGACGTCTAAAGCTAAAGGTCTAACGGTGCTATCTGAGGTTGCGCTAACAGAAGCTGAACAAATGAAGCTAGCCACAAAAAGAAGTCTGATAGAAACTCACAGCTCTCACGCCAGCGGCTCAGGTGCAGATGAAGGAACTGGTAGTATACCAGGGGTTCCCGATGTACCGACATATGGATCAGATGATGAGCAAATCTCTTGGAAGTCCAGTGATGAGGAAGATGATGATGAAGTAGCCTTGAATGATGATGATGATGACAATGATGATGATGATGACAATGATGATGATGATAACAATGATGATGATGATGCCAATGATGATGATGATGACGATGCTGATAATCAAGATGCTGAAAATAAAGATGATGATGATGAGCAAACTGATTCAGATAACGATGGTGATGACTTTGTTCACCCCAAGCTTTCCGCTCATGATGATGAAGTAAGACAAGATGAAGAAGTAAATAATGAAGAAAGCAATGAAGAAAGTGATGATGAAAGTAATGAAGAAAGTGATGAAGAAATTCAAGATGCAAATGTTGAGGGAGATAAGGTAAATGAAGAAGAGACAAATGAAGAAGCAGAAGTGGATGCATTATACAGGGACATGAACGTCAATCTGGAGGGAAGAGATACTGAAATGACAGATGCTCTATGCACTATCGTTCAAACTACTCAAGTAATAGAAGACACTCATGTGATCATAACTCTGGTCAATCCAGAAGGTCAACAACAGAGTTCTTCTGTGTCATCTGGCTTCGTTTTAAACATGCTCAACCCCAGTCCAGACATAGGTATTGACTCTTTATTTAAGCTAAACACTGAGCCAACTTTACTAGTAGATGTTCCGGTTACTTCTTTTGCTGGGCCACCTCTGTTATCTGCAACAACTCTTCCTCCACCACCCACTTCTCTCATCACACATCTGCAACAAACACCAGTTCCCACACCACCAACTGTTCCAAGCTCTTCACTACAAGATCTTCCCAACTTTGGCTCTTTATTCGGGTTTGACCATAGACTAAAAACTTTGGAAAACAACTTCTCAGAGGTTAATCAAACGAATTAATTTGCTGTAGCAGTTTCTTCAATTCCCGAAATTGTTGATGTGTACCTTGCCAACAAGATGCCACGAAGGCCATCAAAACATTGTCAGAATTACAGTCCGACAAACTCAGAGATGAAGCTCAAGCTAAAAATGTAGACTTTATCAATAAACTTGATAACATTAAGAAAATAATCAAGGATCAAGTCAAAGAACAAGTTAAAGCACAAGTCTCTAAGATTTTGCCGAAAATTGAGAAGACTGTAAATGAACAACTCGAAGCAGAGGTTCTGACTTGTTCATCCAATGAATCTAAGACATCTCATGCCGTAGCTGCCAACCTATCCGAACTAGAACTTAAAAAGATTCTCATAGATAACATGGAGAGCAATAAGTTAATCCACAGATCTGATGAACAAAAGAATCTCTACAAAGCATTGGTTGACGCTTACGAGAGTGACAAGCTCATACTTGACACATATGGAGATACTGTCTCATTTAAGAGACGTCGAGATTATGAGGATAAAGACAAAGAACCATCCGCTGGATCAAACCGGGGGTCCAAGAGAAGAAGAGCTGGAAAAGAACCAGAGTCAACCAGTGCACCAAAGGAAAAGACATCTAAGACAATTAGCAAGTCCACTGAAGGGTCTAAATCTCATCATAAGTCTGCTAGAGAGTCTGCTCAAGCAGATGAGCCAATGCACACTGCCAGAGATTTGGAAGATCAAGAGTTCGAAACAGGAGTTACTGAAGATTAACCTGATGAAGAGACTTCTCAGCATCCTGATTGGTTTCAAAAACCAACAAGACCTCCTTCTCCTGACCGTGATTGGAACAAGACTTTGCCTGATGCTCATGGACCTATTCAACCTTGGATAATCTCTTTAGCCCAGATGGAAGATCCACATGAGTCGTTTAATGAGCTGATGGACGCTCCTCTTGATTTCTCAACATTCGTGATGAACTGGCTTAAAGTTGATACTTTAACTCCAGAATTATTAACCGGTCCAACATTCGAGCTGATTAAGGGATCATGCAAAAGTCTGGTAGAACTTGAATATTTCCTGGAAGAAGTCTACAAGGCAACCACTGGTCAATTAGTCTGGAACAACCCCTGAAGGCCAGCAATATCCTCATGATCTGTGCAAGCCACTACCATTGATACCTAATTCTCGAGGTCGTCGTGTCATACCTTTCGATCACTTTATCAACAATGACCTATAGTATCTAAGTGGTGGTGTCTCAAGCCGAAAATATACAACTTCAGTGACGAAGACCAAGGCTGCAGATTACGGGCATATCAAATAGATTAAAGATTTGGTCCCTAACATAATGTGGAGTCAAGTGCCGGTTAACTATGACAAGCATGCACTCTGGGGAATCTCACATTGAGGGCGAAAACAACAACAATTCTATGGATTTGCTATTAACAGGGAATCTGCTCGTGATGTCTACTCCAAACGCAGAATCATTGCTGTCACAAAGCTAGAAATTGTCGAATGGCAGAATTACAAGCATCTGGATTGGATCACTGTTCATAGAGATGATGACAAGCTGCACAAATTCAAAGAAGGCACTTTCAAAAGGCTTCACATTCAAGACATCGAAGACATGCTACTTCTTCTTGTTTAAGGCAAGTTGACGAATCTCACTACTGAAGAATGCATTGCTTTTAATGTCTCCTTATGAATGTTTACAAGAAGCATTATCATTCAAAGGCGTGTGGAATATCTTCAATTAGGTGTCGTGAGTTATCAAAAGAAGCTCAACCTCATAAAGCCGGATACGTACAGATCAGATCTTAAACGAAAGGAAGCTTATTCAGCATACTCCAATCCCAGAGGTTTCATTTACCAGAACAAAGACAAAAAGAACAGATTGATGCGTATTGATGAACTACACAAGTTCAGTGACGGTACACTCAATGATGTTCGGACTGCTCTTGATGATCGTCTAAAGGGAATTCAAATGAAGTATCTACCCCAGACTATATGAAGACAAAGTGATAAAGACAAAGCATGAGCTATGATCCAGTCAATTGATAAACAGCTAAAGACCAGGAGGATTATGCGGAGTTTAGAGAAATTTGTTGATGGGAGACCGTACGAGGGAGACTTTTGACTGCTACAAAGGACCATATGATTTATCATATGATGTCCTCATCATAATCAGGTCAAACCTTGTACGTAATAAATAACTTGTGAAATTTGTATATATGTAGTGTAGACATTATGGTGATATTAAGGAGTGCCCGAGTACAAAATTTTCAAGAATTTCTTAGTAAATTCAAAAAATTTCAAATCATTATACTCAGCATTGTCTTATATACCCTGAAATATTAAAGGGAAGCATTAAAATGTTCCTGTTAGATATTGTGTAACATTTTGTCCCCGAACGTTTAATCAATTGATATCCAAAATATCAAGGGATTAACATTTTGGATAAGGGGAGAAAATGTGATTAAACTGCATCTAGTTTGTATTGAAATGTGATTGTATAAAATGTACTCAATGCACTCCACACTTAGCATATACTACGATTATGATGCACATGTTAAGGGGGAGATTTTAGTGATGATGAAAAACTCTCAAAGTGTAAATCTTTTGATATTTATATCAAACACTTTGATTGAACTTTTTAATGATTTTGGTTTTCATTGTGATGGAATACCCAAAAGACCGACCATGTACTTAAATTTATGGAGTTATAAGGTGGTTAGGCATAGGTATTCAAATCCCATGATCCAGCCAAAACCAGAGGGATCTACCCAGGGATATCTACTAGTTAGTTTAGAAGTTCTTAGGTATGATACAAAAGGAGAAAAAGTGAGAATCGGGAAAAGTGCCGACTGAGATAGAGCTAGCACTGGAATAAACCCAACAAGGTGTTAGTTATGAAGTCTCGGTAAGTGCTGAAGGGGTTGAAGAATGAAAAAGAAATGTAAGGATAAAGGGTGTAAAGAAAGAAGCCCTCCATACACTTAGGCAGAAACCGGGTCAATACATAAACTGTCAGAAACACTAAACTATTCTCTGACATTGAAGACAGTCATAGACCTAGTGACGCTATACATAACCCTCCCTAGCCACTCAAGGTCTCTCAAAAGACTCTTGTTTCATTTCTCACGGAGATTACATGCATTTCTATTAACTTTCTCACTCCGAGTTAGTTGATATTAAAAAGGTGGCAGTCTGCTCCAGCCTCTGATTACTAAAAAAAGTGCACAATTGAGTCTAGAGCCAAAAGAGATCATCCATAAATCTCATTAGGACACTTGTCAAAATTATGTTTGGAATCTCACACAATGTGAATAACGAGAAAATATAAAGAGTCTTACGCATTATCCTTGTGATTTTGCCAGAACATCCGAGTGATACTTAAGTACTCACAATGAAGATGGAAATCCTGCTTGAGCCAACATCAAACAAGCCTCATGGTAGTGTCATTTGCGATTCTATAAACGAATCAAACTTGTGACAACTAGAAAGAAACATAGTGAAGATTTCATAAGAATCAAACAGTTCCAGGTTATGAATTAACGATTTAATGATGAATTTTAGAAATGATTAACACTCCTCGATGTGTCACAAAACACCACCCCCCCTTTAGCAAGTGACACATCTATGATTTTCAAATCAATTTTTTATTTTCAATCAGTGAGATAGTAACTTCGCTGGTTCACTTCTTACGCGCTGCTGCTTTGAGACGTTGCGATAATGAGAACAATGCTGAGTTTGATGAATCTGATACCATGTGTTAGAAAGATTTGATTACTTACAGCTGGAAATCCCTGTCAATGAGAATTCCTTCTTAAATTGAAACTACACCTAGATCATAGGTTCGATTCTCACGGAATTGAAGGTTACTCTAACCAAACACGAGCGAATGACAAAGCCATATTCACCCTCTTGCTTTTAATTGCTAACGGTTTTAAATTGCATGAAAACTTAAAGATTGAGGTTGAAAGGTACCATGATCCAGCTGACTTCACAAGATTTCCATAGCCATAACTCATACCTACCGAACAAACATAAAGACATCATGAAAGCGCAAGTACATATTTCAAGACATCCGCTACTCTATACCGAACATCTTCTTGAAGAGACGAAGTATTAAAGTCAAAGATTTCAAGAATTTTCTGTCACTCTGATACTGAACGGTCTATCTTGATGTGATGAATGTTGAAAGTAAAGAATTTCAAGAAAGATACAACATTAAAGCTTTCAAGTCAACAAAATCAAGAAAGGTATGAGCATGTTCGGATGCAGAAGTCACAAGATCACAGGTGGCAAAATTTACAAATGGCGTAAAACGAGATATGCTTGGTTGATGAGTTCAAGGTTTCAAGAATCACATTCAAGACAAGACTAGAGGAACAAGCTCAAGACTAAAGTCTAATATCACAATATCAAACTACAAGATTATGATTGAAGTTTAAACGATCTAAGACTAAAGTAAAAGCATAGTAGACCCTTAAGTTTTAAGTTTTTGTAAAATGAGGACCTGCCCTTACGAGGAGATTGTTATGCATTATGAAATTCCAAGGAAGTGTCGGTCGCTTCCAAAGATAACTATCGTTAGGCTCGTTAATAATTTTTAGGATAACTTACATAGTTTTAGTTAGCTAAAGCCCATGGATAAACCCATGCAAGCCCAAGCCTACATCTCATTGTAAGTATATAAACACCTCTCACCATATTATTGAGAGGTGGTTGGTTGCTGATTTTTACACACATTAATATATGTTTACTTTCTCTCTCTAAGTGTTCATCCAACCCTCTCTCTCACTAAAACAATCTCTTTCCTCCTCTTTTCAAGTATGTTATTTGATTAGTCTTTAAAGTTTTCAACTTAATATAATCATATAAGTAAGAAAAAAAATACATATACACAAAGAGCAAAGAAAAATCAATTTCCGTAGTAATAATTGGTTCAAGCTGGTCAATCTCAAAATGGCAAAATGGTTAATATACGATAAGTTTTCAGTAAACAAAGAATTTTCTAACTACATTTTTAAACAGGCACATTAGTTTGTAGCAAAATTCAGAAAGAAAAAAAATCCTCCATTTAGCAATAAGTATTTTTTGTTCAATAAGGCTCTATATCAATTTTGGTGTTTAGGTGGTATAGATGTTTGATACATTGGGTGCGTTTGTTTTGTAAGCAGGATTGGTATCGAATTTGGATTTGAGAAAGATATGAAAGAAAAAGAGGGAGAAAATATATAATAAAATAATAAAAATATATAATTTATAAACTGAAATTAAATTTAAAAATATTATTTGTAAAAAAAGTATAAAGAAAAGATAAATATATGAGTGTAAACTACAAAATATGTGGTTGATAATACTAGACCATGTGGGGCCTTATCAGAAGGTCGGTGCATTCAGTGGAAACTTAGCAACTTATAATGGAATTAATTTTTTGATTGATGTAGGATGTATTATCTATTCCATTTCACAAATATAGTCGCAAAGTATGGAAGAAACTTAGAGAGAGAAAGAAAAGAATTGTAGAGAGAGAAACAAGAGAGTGGATGGTTATATTTCTTATGAAATGAAAATAAGAGAAAAACAACCAACCTCTTCTCATGTGTAGAAAGGGGTATTTATAGGCTACAAGTCCTAAGGGTGACGCCTATGTTACTTGTGAATGGGCCGGACTCGGCTTTTGTTGGGCTTTTGGCCGGAAACGCTTACAAGGTTAGATTATACCACGAGCCTGTTAACCCGACTAGCCTATTACATCAATTACAAAGTTACATAAATGTAAAGACCCGTCATATTACATAATGACTTTTACTTCCTTTGTTCGACTTAATATTTTGAGGTTAACAATCCCCCCCGAAGTAAAATCATTGAGATTCTTACATAAGTGAGATCATTAATCTTCATTGTCTTTAAGCTCTTGAGTTTTGGGTCTTGGTCTTGAACTTTGTTGTAATGGCTTCATTCCTTCATGCATTGTGATATTTAATCTTGAGACTTTGTCTTTAGTTCCGAGATCTTTAAATCTTTCCTTGTTGTTGATGAACTTAATAGAGGTAGCCGGTATTTGAGTCATCGTTTGAAGAAAACTGGTACTTTCTGTCTTGAACATCCTTGAATCGTCTTGTGCTTTGGACCAATATGCTCATACTTTGCATTATCTTGAAAGCTAGATAACAATATTCCTTGACAGTCTTTGTCTTGATAATCTTAGTGTCTTTAAGGAAGATCTTGAGTATCAGAGTTGCGAAAGACTTTTGTAACATATATTTGAGCTTTCATCATGTATTTATATTTGTCGATCGAGCATGTGGTAATGAGTATGACGGTGCTTGATGAGGTAGTTACTCCATCGTCTAAACCTGCATATGAATATTAGTGATAAATAACAGATATGGACGAATGTCTTGTTTATTCGTTGAAGATCGGCAACTTTAACCTCCGGTTCCGTGAGGACAGTTTTACAATATAAATAATGTACCTGCGTAATCATGATTCGATTCATGAATGAATCTCCTTAACATGTTTTCCATTTGAAAGTGTGGTTTATCTTGAGCTGACACGTCGAGAGACGATAACGAAGCTTTTCGATATTCCACAGTTGTTCCTATATCCGGATTCCCTTGCAAGTTAGGATAACGGACGAATATAGGTAAATTATTGATGTTCACTTGTAAAGTAAATAACAATAATTTTAGATGGTTCCCGTCAAATCCCAATACCTGGATCACATTGGATTTCCAGTTTGCACAAGTTTGATTCATATTGAATCTCACGAGTTACCTATCGCAGAGCTGTTAAATGTTGACTCTGGAAGGATTTCCATTTTTCATGGTGAAATGCTAAAGTGCATCACTCTGAATGTTCTAGCAAGATCACAAGGATAATGCGTAGGATTCTTGTTAATAACGTGTGAACTTAATTGTGTCCAACAAGTGTTTTTATCATTCATGTGTCCTAATGAGATTTATTATTGATCTCTTTGGCTCTAGACTCTATTTGTGTGCTTTGGTTTTAGTGATCGGAGGTTGGAGCAGATTGCCACTTTTCAATATCAACGTTCTCGGAGTGAGAAGTCAATAGAAGTCGTGTTTATCTCCGTCACAAATGAGCCAAGTATATTTTAAGAGAAACTTGAATGGTTGGGAAGGGTTGTTCAGTGCATTACTAGGTACATGATGTCTTACTTCAATACCAATATTCATCTTTTTGAAGACCGATATCATATGTATTGATTCGGTTTCTGCTTAAGTTTTGTTGAAGGCTTCTTTTTTTCACCCTTTACACAATATTTCTTTTTCATTCTACAACCCCTTCAATGCTTACCAATACGTCATTACTATCACCATGTTGTTATTGTTCCGATGATAACTCATGTCTAAATCAACATTAATCCCTTTACTCATTCTTCTCCATATCATACCTAAAGACTGATATTTCTAACTATAGAGTGTCCTTGGGTAGATCCCTCTGGTTCTGGTTGGATCGTAGGATAATACCTAACCTTAACCACCTTATGACTTCAAAATTATCGTAAATTAGTTGGTTTTTAGGTATTTGATCGAAACCATAAAACCATTTTGAAAAATCAATTAAAGTGTTTGATAGAATTATCAAAAACGTTTGACACTTTGAGAGTTTCATCTTTTGAAATTCTCCCCCTTCACGGGTGCATCGATATTTGAACGTGTTTCGCACATGTAGGTAGAAGTGAAAAGCACTTTGAGTCTTTTATGTCACTTATTATTTTCTTGATCATATTGTAAGCACATTTTCTCTTCTTATTTTAATATTAAATCTCTTAGTATTTGAAATACACATTGATTAAAAGTTGTCAAGAAAAATCCATAGAGAGAAAATGATACCATAAATTATGCATGAATTAGTGGAAATTATTGGAAAAATGTTCCATCAGCACTCAATTTTACATATGTTTGACACCACAAAAAATGATATCAATTTGTAAAAGAGTTATAAAATTGAGGTTGAGTTAGTGTTGAGCACACAATTTTGAATGTTTTTGAATAATATTTGAAGAATACTTGAAAAATTATGCTCAAACACTTGATTATCTTATAACACAATTAGAAAGCAAGTTATTTTAGAGTATGTTTCTATCTAAAATGGATGGTCACTAGGCCACTGGCGCGGTTTTTGATTTCTCTAGACCGGATGTAACTTTGATTGTTGACGCGTTTGTCAATATATCTACACTCATCAAAAACTATTATGTCATTAATTACCACTTATGTTATTAAGAAACTTTTGTGAATGTCTAGCACACTACTCTGAAAGATACCATAATTGAAATTTGTCTTGATGAAAATCTTTTTTGCAAAAATTGTGCTAAGACACCACACGAAAGATAGTTAAATGTGTTGAATACATAAAAAATGTCGTGACATTATGTATCCAAAGCATTAAAACTTTGGTTATTTAAAAACTCCCCCTGAAAAATTGATTCACTTGTAAAAATAATCGTCTTTTGAAAGTTCCGTGAGGAAGGGAGTGTTGAACACATAATTTTGAAAGATACTAATTGTTAAATCACTTTTTGTAAAATATTATCATGAAAGAGTTATTCTTTCAAAAATTAGGTCTAACTTTTGAAAAGCCACATGTTAGAAGACTTCTCTTCTAATGCTAAATGATAAAACGCATCATATTCGAACACTCTCATTTGTCATTGGAGTTCAAAGTTGAATATGAGAGCGATTACAATCATTTACTGAGCTCAAAACTTTGAAGTATTGTGTAAGTAGCCTCAGACCAAGAAATTAATCTTCTAGTTTTAGGATAAGTTATCTTTAAAGACAAACTTTCCATTTCTTTAAAGTTTGAGTTATGTACTGAATTTCAAATAAGCCAGTTAAAAAATTTAGAAGTGACAAGTTTTGAATCGTTTGAACTCCTGCTCGAACTTCATTTACATACCCGTGTCAATGTTAATTGACATTTCTAGGTACATAAATGTTATCGATTCTAAGAGACACGCCGAGAAGATTCTTTTTGGAATTTTCTAATTTTGTATTTGTTTTTCTAGGTTTTATATTTTTGTATTTTGCTTTTCTTGTAAAATATTACAAATAGATGTTTGATAAAATAGTCAAGCAGATTTCATTTGCCAGAACCCCATTCCTGGATTAAATATCTCATACCGAGTTGTCCAACAAGGTACTCAGACCTTTCTTTCAAAAGAGCTTTCGTAAACATGTTGGCTAACTGGTATTCAGTTCTGACAAATATAATTCAACTATACGGTTTTCAACATGTTCCTTGATGAAATGGTAACAGACATTGATATGCTAGGTGCGGGAGTGCTGCACAGCGTTGCACGAGATGGCTATGGCTGATTGGGAGTCTCGGTACAGTGGTATTTTGTTGTAGTTAAAGCCATAATCATTAAGCTGTGTTTTCATCCAAAGGACTTGAGCACAACTTGCATATAAAGCCACGTACTTTGCTTCTATAGTTAACATCGCAGTGTAGTCCTGCTTCTTGGATGACTAACCAACGAGCTTATCACCTAGGAATTGGATTCCTCCAGAAGTGCTTTTGCGTGAATCAAGACAACCTGCATGGTCGGCGTCTGAAAAAGCGGTTAGATTAAAAACCAAAATCCTATAGAAAGTAAGACCCATGTGATTGGACTTCTTTAAATACCGAAAAGATCCTTTTAACCCTCCTTGAGGTGTTTTAAATCAGTTGGTCTTGCTTGATAACGTGCATAGTAACATACTACTTGCACCAAGTCTGGTCTGCTAGCTGTGAGATACATGAGTGACCCGATCATACTTCGGTAGTTTGTTTTGTCTACGGGTGTGCCACTTAGATCTGCATCCAACTTTGGTGATGTAGCCATTGGTGTACCAATGCTATCACATTTGTCCATTCTATGCTTTTTGAGTATATCTAAAGCATACTTAGACTGGTTTATTAAGATGCCTTATGAGGATTGGTGAACCTAAAGTCCTAAAAAGAATTTCAATTCCCCTATCATAGACATTTTGAATATATTGTGCATTAGTTTTTCAAACTTTTTAGAATATTTTAGGTTTATAGACCCAAAAATTATGTCATCAATAAATAGCACAAGCAAGATGTCCTTCCCGTATCATTATATAATAAGGTTGAGTCTATAGTACCTTTAGTGAAACCTTTTAGGATCAAGAATTGTGAGAGTTCATCATACCATGCTCTTAGATCCTGTTTCAGTCCATAGAGTGCTTTCCTGAGGAAGTAGACTCTTTCTGGATTATATGGGTCAACGAACCCGTCTTGCTGTTTTACATATACTTCTTCCTTCGGTGGACCGTTAAGAAAATCCATTTTCACGTCCATCCGGTAGATAGTAAATGATTTGTGTGCAGCGTAGGTAACAAAAATCCAAACATCTTCCAATCGAGGGACTGGTGCAAAATATTCTTCAAAATCAATGCCCTCTTCCTGACGATATCCGATAGCTACTAGTTGTGCCTTATTGCGAATAATAGTGTTATCTTCATCCTTTTTGTTTTTCCATAACCACTTTAGAGTATTCACTGTCTTTACAAAAGGTTTGTCAACAAGTTCCCAAGCATTGAGTATGTCGAATTGATGAAGCTCTTCCTGCATTGCTTCGATCCATGCGTGATCATCCATTACTTCCTTGATGTTCTTTGGTTCAGCTTTACTCACGGTGAGTGCGAACATGTACATCTCAGGATCTGTAGTAAGTTTTCATCTTGTTTGCACAAGCTTTGATGGATTTCCACGAACTTATTCTAGAGGATGATCTTTAGTCCAGTGGTAGTCAGAATGATGTCTTTGGTAGAATGTATGCATGTTTAAAGTATCAATGTTGCGCGAGGAAGACTCAACAGCTTCTATTCCCGGTGGAGCAAAAGGATTGATAAATTCGTATGCTTCAAACTCTACATCTTCTGGTTGTCAGTGTTGATTTCCTTAGCATTGTCATCTGTTGGTGGAATAATCAGTTCTAGTGTAGGTTGAACATTCAGTGTAGGTTGTGTATCTTGTTGTTGAAGATTATCAAAGAGAGCAGAATACATAGATACACTTTTATTTTCTCTATTGAAGTATTCTTCGTACATAGGACTAAATAGTAATTTCAGCTCTTGTAATGATGTATCTATCTCGTCTGTTGTAGGAACAACATTTGGAACCAGCTTTGAACTTGAAGGTTCATTGCTGTTGTCTTGAATTTCGAGTTCTGTACTATTTTGAACAGAAGTCTTTTGTAGTTGGGGCGCGAGGCCAGAGCTGTCATAATCTGACACCTTTTGTCGTTGTGGAGTGAGGTTTGAACTGTTATGATCAAACACCATTTTTTGTTGAGGAACGAGGCTTGAAGTGTTGTCATCAGACATCATTACTTCCTTGAGTTCATCAAAGTTGATATGAATGGATTCAACTATTAATCTAGTCCTCTTATTGTAGACTTTATATCCCTTTGATTGTGTTGCATACCCGACAAAAATGCACGGATCCCCCTTCTCTTTTACTTGTACAAGATGATTAAGGGGGACCCCACACCACAACGCCCAATATATGACTAGTAAAACTAGTCAAAAAAAATGTGAAGAAATTTAAGAGTATGTTTCCTTTCATTAATGATGTGGTATGGTGTCTTTTCGTGTCTTGGAATAATGAGAGATCTATTCCGGGTGTAACATGTGGTTGTTATTGCTTCAGCCCAAAAGAAGAGTGGAAGTTTAGAAGCCGAAAGCATTGTTCGAGCAACCTTAACTAGAGTACGGTTCCGTCTTTCAACGACGTAGTTTTGTTTACGTGTTTGAGCAATTGTCATTTGGTGAGAAATTCCTTCTTATTTAAGTAGGTTTGGAGTGTCTTGTTTAAGAACTTTGTGCCTCTGTCAATTCGTACATTTATCACTTGAGCTTGAAGACCCCGTTGAATCATCTTTAGAAAGTCGATAAGTACTTCTGGTGTCTCATCCTTGGATATCAAAAAAAGGGTCCATGTGTATCTTGAGTAGTCATCAACAATTACCATTATGTATTTATTTCCATTGATGCTTTCAACCCGCATAGGACCACATAAGTCCATATGATGCAATTGTAACCGTCCTTTAGAACTTGGAACAGTTTTGTCTTGAAGGTGATTCTCTTTGCTTTACCCATTTCATAAGATGAACACAATTGATCCTTTACATACTTTAACTATGGTAGACCATTTACAATATCATTCTTAGAATGCAAGTTAATAGTTTCGAAGTTTAGATGAGAAAGACGACGATGCCATAACCATGCTTGAGTTGGTGAAGCCTTTGCCATAAAACAGATTGGAGTTGATGAAGATGATTCCTACAGAGCTATTGTGTAGAGAGTTGATCCACAAGTACCCGTAAAACAGAATTGACCAACGAAGAATAAATTGTGATTGAGGCCTTCGACGTATTAAAACCTTTATATCATGACATTTCCTTGAACCAAATCCCCATAACCAAGAATTGGTGCAAATTGATCATTTCCGAACAGCGTCGTACCCAGATATTTCTCAACAAAATTACACATCAACTTGAGGTTTCCCGTCATGTGCTTTGTGCATCCAGAGTCTATGATAAATAAGATGATTTGTACGATCTACAAAATAGTTAGAAGATGATGGAGAGTTGGACAAATTGGATCCCATTTTGTTGAATGGTTCTGAGTTAGTAGTGGACCTAGATTCAATATCTAAAGGTAATTTATCACTTGTTAATGCATTTTCATTTTAACCTTGGGTTATCATTTATATCTTGATAGACAATGTTTCTCAATCCACCAAGTCCATGCCTTACTGGTTTTCTCATATAACATCCTAAAGTAACTCCTAGATTTTTGGATAGTGGTTTCTGAAGCAACTATTTCCTTATGGGGTGTTGCAACAGATTGGTTCGCATTCTTTGTGGGTTTCCTAGTACTAATGGGCACTAACTTAGGCTTCTTAGTTCTAGCATTCACGTCATTGATAAACTTAGAAACACAAGCATCATGATTCGAGTTAAACTCACATTTGCCACAAGTAACTGATGCGGGTTTTGCAAACTCACAAAAGTTTTACAATCCCCTAGGCAGAGTACCTAATCGTTGCAGTGTAGTATAGGCAAGACTAGGGGGTTGTTATCATTCTCTAGGGGAATAGTTTGTGAAGGCTCGAACTAAATATAACTAAGGTCTAAGAGTTAAGAGAAGATTATTTTTGTATTTTTATATTCTAAGAAAGCAAGTAAAATCTCGGGTTCAAAGGGGGTTCGTTTTAAACTAATTAAACTAATAAACTAAAATAAATCTAAACTAACTACGTGGAAACTCGTATCGGTAAACAAACGTGTTCACTTAATTTTGCACTACTCCTTAGTTTGATCCTCTTAATCCTATTGCCCATCACCCTTGTGATGTAATGTGTAAGTATTCCCTAATTCATGAACGAATTACACGAACCCGCCATCTATGTAATATTCCGTTAAGGCAACGCACAAGTAAGGTAGTATGAAGACTATTACAAGGCTCCTAAGAGTACATTATACGCATTCAAACACTTAAAAGGTGATCAACCATATTAGGGCAAGGTAGTATGAAGACTGTTGCGATGGTATCCTTTCTACATCACGTTTCCCTAGACATCTTTGCGAGCAATTAAGAAGCTAGTTTTCTAGATCCTAACGCGCACACTCATCAACAAGAAGCAATAGTAAAAGGATCTACAAACTAAGTTTCATGTAATCATAAGCAAACACTGATTAATTTCGCCTAGCATGTTAATTGAAAGTAAATAGCAAATAATCAAACAATACATAGACATATTATAAGATTAAAGGATGAAAGGTCTTCACTTTAATTAATCATGGACTAGTAGGTGGATATAAAAGGGTTTAAGAACCAAATCGTTCCTCTAAAATACCCTATGAATTCCCCCCTTTTAACAAAAAATTTAGGGTTTGTATATATAGAAAAACAAACGCGACGGCGTCACTTCTAAGTTGTGACGCCTCAGCCTGCGAATCTTCTTAGGGTTTCTTTTAAGTCGGCTACTTTTGACGTCGTCACCAGGATCCTGACACCGTCGCTTGAGCCTCCTGACGCTGTCGCCATAGATTGCGACGCCTTCTCCAACCACTGTATGTTCTTTTGATATTGAAATTCATGTATTGTTGTAATATCGTCTGTTTCTTCCCAAAGTGAGTCCAAGTCACGTGTATTTCCTCCAAATGCCATCCAAGTGCTAAAAATACAAAAAGAAACAATTAAGCATGTATTTTGAGCATATTTGCATGATTTAGGGGTTTAAATGACCCCAAAAAAGTGTATAAAATGAGACCTTATCAAATATCCCTACACTTGGGATTTGCTTGTCCTCAAGCAAATGAGCTTTTTTACCTAGTCAATAGCAATATAAGGGGCATTTAGCTTACTCAATAAAGATAATTCATGGCACAACCAACTAGACCTCGTAATTAAAAGCATGGAAATTATATACGAGCACCTCCTATAAGTGTTTAGATTCTCTCTTTCTCTCGGGTGTATAATGAATTATAACAATATGGGAAACGGAAAAATAACACTCATTACCTGTCATAGCATATAAATTACCATAAGCTTGATAAAGGATCAAACTTGCACCGCATTGGAGTAAGCACCTAGGAATTACTATCAAATAGGTCTTTTAAAGGATTGTGATGTATAGGTGTAAGATAAATGGAAACAAATGGGAAATATTTGGGTGGATTTGGGTGACTTTGGGTGGTGGTAAATTAACTATCTACAAGAATACACGTAAAGGCGTTGCTAAGCCAAGACTCGACCACACTAGGACAAAGGTATACAAACTCTACATCAAACTCTTTTTTTCTTTTCTTTTCTTGACACTATCTTCAATATAAACATAAACATAAACATAAGCAAGATGGCAGCCCGTACATTTTTTGTCTATATTTTTATTTTCTTTTTCTTTTTCTCTTTTTTTTCAATTTGTTTTTCTAATTTCTTTCGTACACTTTTGCCATGCCATCTGCTGAAACATAAATAATACATGACTTGGGGTTTATAATTTTACCCCTACACTTGAGTTTTTAATACTCAATACATAAACTAACTAATGACCCAAATTAGAAGAATCAACAAACACGGAGTATATTAAGCACGTATAGGGGTAATAATTTGGCTTCTTCCCTATTTCTTCATAAAATAAAAACTACCAAATAATTAACTAGGGTTTACAAATGTGATAACAATAATGTACTAAAATTAAGTACATATAAGAAAGGCTAAGGCGATTTGGGTGTAACATTTGGTGTGGGGTGTAAACAATGCTCTTCATTAATAATCCGGAATCGATCAGAAAATTACGAGAACCGTGAAAAGGATAGGCTCAGAGGGGTGTACTAGGGGTATCTCACACTAAAAATGAGTGCGTAGCAAGGGTGTGGGGGTAGTTACATGATCGGGGTGACCACCATAACTATATAAAATACAGGTTTAAAACAAGGGTTTATCATAGTGCCTCTTATCATTTAGCAAATCCTAATCACGTGAATGCGATCTCACTAGCGGTCTCGGGATGCATCACTAAAACAAGTTCTAGAATTTTATATACTACCAATATACTCTCATATAATCTTAACCGATACCAATGCCCCAGGAAAAGTGACAAAACCACACATGCACGATCAAATCCATGAACGCGACACATGAGGTTGCTCATTCCTTAACTCGAGCAAGCTAAAGGTAAAAATTATCTAAGCACCAAAGATGGGTGCTTAATTCCTAAAGATCTAGGGGTGAACCTCACATTTTTGGGGTGGGATTTTAAGTGGTAGAGTTTCTGTGCTAGTCATATAACTCCTATCCATGAGACGCTATTAATACAAAGTTTTCATCAGTATGTGCTATAAATTTTTTTAAATTTGGGTTAAAATTACCGTCTACGCTATGTTTCAGTATATTACTCATCTTTTTAAGGACAAAACAAATGCAATTGAAGGAATTTTTTTAAGGCTTTATTTCCCCTTATACTTATTTTGAACATTGTCCCCAATATTCTACAAGTACTCGAAAAACGAATAAATGGAAAATAAGAAAAGTAAAAGAAACTAGTACTCCCCTGGTTTTGCTCATATTAGAGAAGAAACAAGATAAACCGGCTAAATCGTCATCTAAGAATCGTCCATGCGAAAATCCAAAGAACACCTACAAATCAAAGACAAGAAACAACTACACTAAGCGTAAAATCCATGGGTGAATGATATACAACCCAAATAATTGTGAAATGGATTCCTAAGAAAGCAATAAAGATAGGATGAATGTACTAATGTAATCGTGGTTTTCTGCAAGAGTTAGGAAGATTACAAATTTTGGAAATTACATAAAACTAATTCTCCAAAATTTAAAAAAATACGAATTTTACTGTAGCTGGAGATGTGACACTGTCAAGATTAATCCTGACGCCGTCTTTAGGGACTGTAAAAAATTTTGTTTTGTTTTCTTGGAAAAATTTCTGCACACATATCCTATTAGTAATTTCCTAGAAAAACTATTGCATAAACCATAAGAATGATTAGCACAATTATATGACTCAAAACATGACACAAGACGCGAATTAAACTAAACTATTTATTTTACATGTTTGAAATGGTTTTTAGAAACATGATATTTTCCTTTATACTTATTTGATGCAAATACCTTTGATTGAAATTAAGACGAAGTTAAAGACAAAACAAAGCATGATCACATAATTCAAAAATATAAGAACAAACGATAAAGAATAAAACACAAGACACACCTAAAATGCATAAAAATAAAAGATTGGGTTGCCTCCCAATAATCGCTTTTGTTTATTAATGAGTCTTGTAGCTAGACTCAGAGTCACACTCCTTACGTGGCTCCTTTGCTTGTCCTACTTTTCATCTTGATTAGGCATTGAATGGCTTTGGTCACACTTTCATCTTTCTTATACTCGGGTCTTAAATTCAAGCTATATAAGTAGTAGGTTTCCTCCTGATCACTGTCATCATTTTCTATAACGAAAGGCGGTATGTTATCGGTTTTTAAGTCATTTATATCTATATATTTAAACCTTTCCATTTTATGAGGCATCTTAAATGTAATTTTTTCGTTGCCCTTTTTAAACATCACCGTTCCTTTATATTTATCATACATAAGCCCATATTCTTTTATAAACGGTTTTCCTAATACCATCCCTCCAAGATAATGATCTATGACACTAATGGTATCTTCCAACACAACAAAATTACATTCATAAGTGAAATTACCTACAAAAACTTTTAAACCTCTAACTCTCCCTACAAATTGCAAATTTTCGTAGGATTTGATGGTTTCTTCCTTAATTGTAATCCTTGACTCATAATCCAATAATAATTAAGCTTAGATATTATGTTGATTGGGGATTCTAAATCGATATAAGCTTGTCTCTTATGGAATTGACCAACCATGCATGAGATTTTATGTTATTCAAGTTCCCTGTCCTTACCTTAGCACTAATCCAGGAAGGTCGAGGATTTTTCAAAAGCCATTCGTGATATCCTAACTCTTCTATAGTAGGAAAGGTGTTAAAGTATTCTAGGTCATCCTTTTCTTCATCTTCCTCTATTTCAATTTCTTCCTCAAATTCATTATCCGAGCTAACCAATGAATTAACACTCCTATTATTCTCCAACCATAACTCAATTTCCATCTTTTTATCAAGGTGAGAAAGTTCATTCCTAAGGGTAAGGCTAGATAGATTCGCATTCTCCATAATGAAGAATGGAATAATTAAATGAAAATCACAAAACAAATAACACAAAGAAAAGATATAGACTAAAAGAAAGCTAATTGACAAGAAAATAAAATTCTCACTTAAAAGGAATCTAGTGAGTATACATAAAATAAATAGAATTCGAAATCTTGACTATTCCTCGGCAGCGGCGCCAAAAACTTGATGCGGGTTTTACAAACTCACAAAAGTTTTACAATTCCCTAGTGTCGGAACCAATAATCACTTTCACTTCATTATGATGAACAAGAAATTAAGATTGGAGATGAGAAGAATTGTAGAGAGAGAATGAGGAAGTTTACTTGCAAAATGAAAGTTACAAATGACCAACCCCCCTCACTTTCCTTGAGGAGGTGTATATGTATCAAAACTAAAAGGCTTTCATGCCTTTAGTAATTCTACGGGCCGGGCTCAGGATTACTTGGGCTTTTGCCCGATACACGTGACCGGTTAGCTTACATTTAAGAGCCCGTTTACCCGTCTAGCCTATTACAACGTATATTAATTAATGACCAAGACCTAATATAATTAATGAACGAACTTCCATTGTTCGACTCAATATTTTGAGGCTAACGCCTAGGTAGAGTACCTAATCGTTGCAGTGTAGTATAGGCAAGACTCGGGGGTTGTTCTCGTTCTCTAGGGGAATAGTTTATGAAGGCTCGAACTAAATATAACTAAGGTCTAAGGGTTGAGAGAAGATTATTTTTGTAGTTTTATATTTTAAGAAAGCAAGTAAAATCTCGGGTTTGAAAGGGATTTGTTTTAAACTAATTAAACTAATAAACTAAAATAAATCTAAACTAACTATGTGGAAACTCGTATAGGTAAACAAACATGTTCACTTAATCATGCACTACTCCTTAGTTTGATCCCCCTAATCTTATTTCCCGTCACCCTTGTGATGTAATGTGTAAGTATTTCCTAATTCATGAATGAATTACATGAACCCGTCGTCTATGTACTATTCCGTTAAGGCAACGCACAAGTAAGGTAGTATGAAGACTATTACAAGGCCCCTAAGAGTACATTACATGCATTCAAACACTTAAAAGGTGATCAACCATATTAGGGAAAGGTAGTATGAAGGCTGTTGTGATGGTATCCTTTCTACACAATCGTGTTTCCCTAAACGTCTTCGCAAGCAATTAAGAAGCTAGTTTTCTAGAGCCTAACGGGCACACTCATCAACAAAAAGCAATAGTAAAAGGATTTACAAACGAAGTTTCATGCAATCATAAGCAAAGACTAATTAATTTAGCCTAGCATGTTAATTGAAAGTAAAGAGCAAATAATCAAACAATACATAGACATATTGAAAGATTAAAGGATGAAAGGTCTTCACTTTAATTAATCAAGGAGTAATAGGTGGATACAAAAGGGTTTAAGAACCCTAAAATTTGCCCAAAAGCTAATAAAAATCGTTCCTCTAAAATACCCTGCGAATTCCCCCCTTTTAACACAAATTTTAAGGTTTGTATATATAGAAAAACAATGCGACAGTGTCTCAGCCCACGAATCTTTTTAGGATTTCTTTTGAGTCGGCTACTTCTGATGCACCAGGATCCTGACGCCGTCACTTGAGCCTCCTGACGTCGTCGCCTTAGATTGCGACGCCGTCTCCAGCCACTATATGCTCTTTTGATATTAAAATTCGTGTTGAGTTGTAATCTCTTCTGTTTCTTCCCAAATTGAGTCCAAGTAACGTGTATTTCCTCCAAATGCCATCCAAGTGCTAAAAATATAAAAAGAAATGATTAAGCACGTATTTTGAGCATATTTGCATGATTTAGGGGGTTAAATGACCCCTGAAAAAGTGTATAAAATGACACCTCATCAGTAACACAAACAACTTTAGAATTTAAAGTCTTAGACTTTAAACTGTCATTACACATAATTACAGACTTTGTTTTATTTGAAAAACTAGAAATCCTATGGTGGTCTTCTACTTTCGTCTTTTTAAGCATCACTTGACTATTGTTTGGCATGACCTTTTCTTTCATTTGAGTACCCCTAAGTTGTGGTCTGCTAACACTAGTTTTGTGAATTACTCCTATAGAGGTAGACAAGTAAGGATTAAAATTCCTAAAAAGGAACGAGGTGTTCTTGTCTGTGTAGACTTAGTGTTTATTTGATACATTCCTGGTTTAATCATATTCGTGTTTCTGACTACTTGTTTCTTATTTTCCTTTGGAGGAAAAATCTATAGAGTGACTGGTTCTGATAAATCCTTCACATTAGTCTTTGGAGCAAACCGTGATTTGGGAAAAAAATATCGTTCAAGAGAATTTAAAAACAGAGACGGTTTTCCCATGACTGATGATTTTTGAAATTTAAACGCATTTGGTTGTCGACCAACTAATTGTTTTTCAAACTTAGTATCCACAGACTTTCCTTTCATCTTATTCAGCAAATTATGCAATTCAGCGTTCACATTCGTCTTTTCTTGTAATCGAGCTTTCAAATCATCATTTTCCATAGACTTTTGTTCAATTGAACAATTAGAGAGTCATTATTGACTTTTGTCTGAGTTCTTGTCCGTTTGATAGAATCAAAAAAATCTTTGTAAGTCTGTTTTAAATGCTCATTTTCCGTGTGTAAGTTCTCATTTTCTTGAAATAATTTTGCCACACTATGTTCTAATTTGATGTTTATTGTTTCAATATCATCGATGTCTTTCAAAACACGACCATGTTGACATGATTTTAAGCTTGATTTTGGTATTTAAGTTCAAGAGCAACACAATGTGCTTCCATCTTTGAAAAATCCTTTTGTCATTGGGCAACAGTCTTTTTGAGATAAATGTTTTCTGGCTCTAAAGATTGTTTTGAAAGATTAGTGGGCTTGTTTTTGAGAAATTCATTTTGTTTCGAAAGCTCAAACTCAAGACGTTTACATTCATTGATTTTATCAAGATATTTGCATGCCATATCGCACTAATTATCATAATCAACCATAGACATAAGAGTAACACACAAAATATCTTTTCCGAGACATTCTTGCAAGAGAACATCATTGACTTTTGAAGAGACTTTTTCATTTTCAATTTGAGATTTCAGATCATCAACGTCTATTTTAAGATCGTCAACCTCCTTTTCAAGAGATTGAATGTATTTTAAATCTTCGAACATTTAATTTTTAAGAGTTGTTCCGAAAATGGATGCATTTAACACAGTGTCTTGTGCAAAAGGAATTAACATATCTTTAACAAGCACTTTTATATCGTAAGTAATTAGATTCTTCCATTCATTTTTATGACGATTTTCCAGTTTACTTCAACAACAGATCTGATATTTTTAATGTTTGTCAGAAGAATATCAAATGCTCGCTTACTTTTGCTCATCGAAGCTTTAGTGGGTAAGTACTCAATACGTTTTATTAAATAAGTTTTTTGTTTCTGAAAAGGTGTTCTGAAAAGATTCCTTTTCACATCATTTGCAAAATACAACTACTCACGTAAATTGTGTTGTTGAGGTAACAAAAGATCATAAAGGTTATCATTTTACTAAATCACAATTTTGATCGACTCTCTTCTGCAAGATGAATTGTCTCTTCACTTTTGGGAGCAAATAAATTCGGAAGATCATTCTTATCATATTGCACATTATATTAGTACGGTTTTTCCCATTGAGCTTTCTTGAGGTCCTTAGGATTTGCAAAACGTATCGAGCATTTACCATTATAATACGAACTCGGTTTAGGAGTTAGCATAAAAATAGTTTGTGCCTACTAACTGGTTTAGGAGTTAGCATAAAAATAATTTGTTTATCGATGTCTTTGTCTTCCCGTTCTTTGAAATCTTTTTCAATTATTCTTTTTCTTTTAAAATTTGGGAAATCTTTATTTCATGTGTTGACATTTGGTTTACAAGCTTGGCATTTTCTTCTTTAACACAAAAAGTTTCATGAGATTGAGTTTTTGAAGATTCATTATGTAGTCGTTTAGTTTCTGCCAGAAAATCAAGAGCTTTTTAACATTGAAGTTCAGCTTTCTCTTTGTCTTTGTGGTTTGTTTGAAAATTTGTGTACTTCTCAAGCTCACTTTTGCAATAAAAAATATCTTGTTTGCTTTTTTTAGAGACGTGTTTGCTTTCTTTAATTACTTTTGTATGTTTTTCTTATCATCAACATCTACTTTTAAATTAGCAATTAAAGAAGCAAGCAAGACACGTTCATTCTCAGCTTCATCGGCATTTTGGTCAGCCTTTCCTTCATTATCACACATATCCGATGAATGAGGAAAGACGTTACTATCAACCTTTTCCACTATATATGTATCATTGATGGATTCAGGTTGCTCGAAATGCTGTCTTTCAGTGGCAAACACATTATAGTCATCATCTGTATGTACCTTTTATAATGGCTCAGCATCATAGGTAGGTCTAGAATTGTCATCAGTAGCATGTAAGACCTCCTGAATCTTTGCCATGTACATGTAATGTGCTTTTAGTTCTTGTTCATCCGGCTCTTCATCAGTTTCCTAAAGCCATTCACTCTGCTTTGCATTTAAAGGAATACATTTTTATTCTTGCTTACATAACATCATCTTCTCCTTGTGATACTCATAATCCTTAACCCTTTTAGGTTTTTGGCACTCCTTAGAAAAATGCCTAAACCCCTTGTAATTGTAACACTATATCCTAGACTGATGAACTACTTGATTTTACACGGTTTCCCTGTTCTCAACAACTGTTACTGTCCTTGATGACATCAAATAATGTCTATTTTATAGCATCATTTGTCCCGTCTTTATTTCTCGTTTTACATTCGTTTATACAAGAATTGATACTTAATTGATTATATTTATTATTTGCAGTACATATCGAGCTGATGTGCGGTTATTGTAGACTTCACAAGAAGTTTTACAACTCCCTAGGCAGTGTACCTAACCGTTATAGTGTAGTATAGGCAAGACTCAGGGGGTTGTTATCGTTCTCTAGGGGAATAGGTTGGAAAGGCTCAAACAGAATATAACAAAGGTCTAAGGGGTTGAGAGAAGATTATTTTTGGTATTTTTTATATTTTTAGAAAGCAAGTAAAATTCAGGTTTTAGAGGCTGGTTTTGGTTTTAGTTAATTAAACTAATAATAAATCTAAACTACTTTGGTGAGAACTTATATCATAAACGAACGTATTTACTTAATCATGCACCACTCCTTAGTTTGCTTCTCCTAATTCTATTGCTTTGTCACACTTGTGATGATATGTGTAAGTATTTCCTTAGTCATGAACGAATTACATGAAAACGCCATCTATGTAATATTCCATTAAGGCAAAGCACATGTAAGGTAGTATGAAGACTGTTACCGATGGTATCCTTTCTACACACTCGCGTTTCCCTAGACGTCTATGCTAATGTAATATTTTATAGCCAGTCTTCTAGAGCCTAACGCGCACATCTATCATAAGAAGCAATATTAAAAGGATCTACAAACTAAGTTTCATGAAATAATAAGTAAATACTAATGGATCTGCCTAGCATATTATAAGAAAGCGAAGAACAATAATCAATCAAACAACACATAGACATATTGAATGATAAAAGATAAAAGACTTCACTTGATTAAAACATGTGCTTAAGGCTGATACAAGAGGGTTTTAACACCGTAAAAATGACCCAAACAGCTGCTATAATCGACTTTTAATAATAGGGTTTGGTTCCTAAAAGTTACACACTTAAAACCCTAAAAAACGAGTTTGTATATATAGGAAAACAGGAGCGACGGCATTGCGTTATAATCTTGACGCCGTCTCCCTGCCGAATCTTCTAGGGCTTCTTTAAGTCGGTTAGATCCTAACCCGGTCGTAAGAATCCTAAAGTCCTTTGTTCGTCCTGACGTCGTCACATATGATTGTGACGCCGTCTCCAGCCATTGTACGAGTTTTCTTCAAGAGATTTGGTATAGAGTTGTAATCTTGTCTGTTTCTTCTCCAAATGAGCCCAAGTCACGTGTATTTCTTCCAAAAGCCATCCAAGTGCTAAAAACATAAAAAGGAATTATTAAGTACATAATTTAGGCAAATTTGCATGATTGGGGGTTAAATGACCCTGAAAAAGTATATAAAATAACACCTCATCAAATACCCCTACACTTAGGATTTACTTGTCCTCAAGAAAATAGGTTTTTCTACCTAGACAATAGAAATATTAGGGGCATTTAACCTACTATTCAAAGATATTTTACGACACAACCTTCTAGACCTAGTAATTAAAAGCACGGAAGTTATATACTAGCACCTCACATAAGTGTTTGGATTCTATCTTCCTCTCAGGTGTATAATAAATTATAACAATATTGGAAACAAAAAATAACACTCATTACATGTCGTAGCATATAAATTACCATAGGCTTGGTAAAGGATCAAACCTCCACCGCTAGGCGCAAGTACCATAAATAACTATCAAAGAGGTCTTTTAAAGGGTTGTGATGTTTGGGTGTAGGTTAAACAGCAGCAACAACGGATTTTATATACATGGGCGGTGGCGAGTTAAATAACTACAAGAATACATGCTGAGGCGTTGCTAACCCAAGACTCGACCACTCTAGGACTTAAGATATATGAACTAATATATACAAACTCTACATCCAACTCTTTCTTTTTCTTTTCTATTTTTATCTCTTTTTTTCTTTTTTTCAAATGAACATAATACATAACTTAGGGTTTATAAACATACCCATACCCCATACACTTGAGTTTTTGCTAACTCATTACAATAAACTAATTACAAACCCGAATCGAAAGGATTAACAAAACATGGAGCGTATTGAGCTCTAATGGGGGGTAATAGGTGACTTCTTCTCCAATTCTTCATAAGATAAAACTACCATGATTCCCAATCATCCCAAAACAGTATACATTGATAAATGACTCGACTTAACAATTATGTACTCCTGCCATAATTAACTGGGTTTATAATAATGTACTAAAAGTGAGTACATACAAGAAAGGCTAAGGCAATTTGGGTGTAACAAATGGGTATGGGTGTAAACAATGATCTTTATTAATAATATGGAATCCACCAGAAAATTACAAGAACCGTGGAAAATATAGGCTCAGAGGGGTGTACTAAGGGAATCCTGCACTAAAAATGAGTACATGGCAAGGGTGTGAGATAGTTATATGATCGGGGTGACCATAAAAACAAATATAGGTTTAAAACATGGGTTTATCCTAATGCCTCTTATCATTTAGCATCCTAATTCTTACTATGCGGTCTCGGAATGCATCACAAAAACAAGTTCTAGAATTTTAATACACTACCGGTACACTTTCATATAATTTTAACCGATACCAATGCTCCAGAAAAGGCGACAAAACCACATATGCACGAACACATCCATGGACGCGACATATATGATTGCTCTTTCCTTAACTCGAGAAAGCTAAAGGTAAAACTATCTTAGGTATCAAAAATGGATACCTGAATTCCTAAAGATCTAAAGGCGAACCTCATATTTTGGGGTGGAATTTTTAGAGGGTTTTTGTGCTAGTAATATAATTCTTATCCATGAGACGCTGATAATACTTAATTTTCGTCGGTATGTGTCATAAATTTTTTTAAATTTGTGTCAAAATTACCGTCTATGCTATGTTTTGATATATTACTCATCATTTTAAGGACAAAGCAAATGACAATTGAAGGAATAGTTTCTAAGGTTTATTTCCCCCTACACTTAAGATAAACATTGTCCCTAATGTTCTTAAAAGTACTCGAATAAATGAATAAAGGGAAACGAGAAAGACGAAAGAAACTAGTACTCCCCTGGTTTGCTCAATAATGGAGAAGAAACATATGATAACTGGCTAAATCGTCATCCAAGAGTCGTCCACATAAAACTCCTAAGAACTCATGGGCTTCTTCTCATCAAATATAACCTATAAATCAAAGACAAGAAACAACTACACCTGGCATAAAATCGGCGGGATAATGGTATATACAACAAAACTTTTAGGGTTTAGACTCTATGAAAGAAATAAAGATAGGATGATTGTGTTAATGTAATCGTGGTCTTCTGCAGGTTTTTAAGAAAAGTAAAAATCTTGGAAATTATACAAAATTAATTTTTCAAAAATAATAGAAAATTCAAATTTTCACAAGTCTGGATACGTGACGCCGTCAGGAAAAATCCTAACGTCGTCTCCAGACACTGTGAAAATTTCACATTCGTTTTCTTGAAGAAAAAAATCTGCACGCAATTCTATTAGTCATTTCCTGTAGAAATACAACATAAAACCTGAGATTAATTATGTAACAACTCACATTTTCGAGTCATTTTACGTCAATAAATATTCAACTATTTATTTTAAGCTTTTACGCGTTTACTTTTTTATTTCAACCGTTTAGTTAAATCACGTAAATTAAAAATCAACAATCAATGTAAACCGACATCAAACAAATAAAAGTTTACGTCAAACAAGTGTTATATTATTTTTACGAAAATAATTTATAACTTTTCATATTTTAATTTTATACGTTACGTAAAACGTTTACGTTTCGCACTTTGGAACCTTTTTGCATGCATGTAAACCATTTTACCTATCTACACTCAATATACCCACAATTATACCCAATACCTAAAAATTATGCAATTTATTACATATACATACTCATGGCCGGTTCACTATGCAACAAAAACACAAGATTTATATCAAACTTCCTTCTATAACCCATGTGCTAGTGTTACCAACTCTTATTACTAGTTCTATCTAACCTTCTTACATTTTACTTACACACTTTATCATCCCATTTTTTTCTTACCAAATGCCTTACAAGCCCACACCCCTCATCCATGATTATTTTAGAAAACCATGGTTTTGTATTTGATGGTTTCTAGATATTTTTGCTATAAATAGCATCCTATTCCAAGACTTTCTCATACACTTAGCAACTAGAAAAAAATATCAAAATCCTCTCTTCTACACAACCAAAACTCACGGCTCAAAATTAGCTCCCAACATCATCGATATTTTTCATTTTATTGATTTTACTAGCATACAAGGTTAATCAAGGGCATAATCTAAGGTGTTCCAAGTTAGTTTGAAAGTTAGGGTTTCCATTTTAAGCAACAGTTTATCAAGATCAAGTTAAGGTTTTTATAATCAAGATTTGGGGTTTTCATAAGGATTTTGGGTTTAGAATCAAAATCTAGGGTTCTTATTTGATCATACACTTTGTTAGCATACTACACTCACTCTTTGATTTCCGTACATATGGATTATGTTCATTCATATTTCTATACTTTCATTATGTATTTTTTATACATAAACATTTTAATTATAAATTTATATCACCAACTAGTTTACTTTTATAAACATTTTCAAAGAAAACAAGAAACACTACTTACTTATGATTTTAGACTTGTGGTTAGGTTTAAGGATTCATAAACTAGCTTAGTTGATCTTATGATTATTTCATGATATTATGAAGTATTGAATGGGATTAGGTTAGTGGATGATTGTGATTGTGGAAGGTGATTGAAATTCATAGACTAGTGGATTTGAGGTATGAAGACGGAGTTGAAATATTTGACAAAAATTGTTGGGACAAATTACAAACGACTAAGTGTCGTTTCTGCTGTTAGAGATGTTCGTTTCTGCTGATAGCATTAAGTCGT
>BQNB010067810.1:0-34059 GCA_026074375.1 Tanacetum coccineum | reverse complement strand
TTAGTCCACCATCTTTTACACTGTATAAGCTCTAAAAGTGGTGGATGGGATCAATTTGGTAGCAATATTGCTACTGCGTTGGTCTGTCTATCCACTGGTAGAGTTTATAATTTTTCAAAACTCATTTTTGATGGTATGGTGGCAAATTTGAAAAGCAAGACAAAGTTTTTGATGTATCCTCGTTTTCTGCAAATTATCTTGAATATTCAAACAGAAAACAAACACCTTTATCTAGCTGTGAGCTTGACCAAAAAGATTTTTGGGAACATGAAAAGGGGTTTTCGAGGGGCACCAAGACCTTTATTGCCTTCTATGTTACTTGTTGCTACTAACCCAAATGCAGGACAAGAACAAGATGTTGTGGCTCCATCCCAACCATCATCATCAACACCCACAGTACCATCTCAACCACCTATACCTACACCACCAACTATCACTATCCCTACATCACCACCTATCCCTACACAACCAACTATCCCTACACCTACACCAATACCTGACACTGAACCCACACCATTTGAGCACATCTATGAGGAGCCATCTCCTGTCCACCATCACTTCTCACCCCCACAAGAACAGGCTCCAAGTCAAATGCCTATGGATGATTTACTTCATGAAGTTCCTAAGTTGATATCAAGAATTGACAGCTTGGAGATGGATCTCAAACAAACCAAGCTGACCATGGGAAATGCCATAGTGAAGTTAGTCAAGAAGGTGAAGAAGATGGAAGGATTTTTGAAAAGGAGGAAATTGGTTTTGTCAGACTCTGAAGAGGAAGAACCTGAGGCTCAAGGGAGGAAAAGTCAAGATGATCCTCGGATGAGCCTCTTAGATTCTTCAGTTAACAAGGACTGGTTACTCCTCTACACGTAAAAGTAAACACTTCAGTGAGGAACAAGTGAAGAAATACGTCCGAAACACTCTTGAAGCAGCCAAAACTCTCTCAAAGGTTGCCTCTTTAAAGTCAAGGTCTATTGACAAGGGAAGGAGATACAAGAGAAGAAAAGAGACTAAGGGAAAGAAGGTAGTCTCAAGCTTGGATTTTCAAGAAGAAGTTGATGCTGGTGCTGAACAGGTTAATACTGCTAGTGCTGAACAAGTTAGTACTGCTGAAGGAGTTAATACTGGCAGTATTAAACTTAGTACTGTTAGTGAACAAGTTAGTACTGGCAATGAACAAGTTAGTACTGTTGGTACTAAGGAGTCTACTTCTTCTCAAGATAAAGGACAAAGAGAAGGGAAAGCTCCTATGATCAGTGAAGAAACTCCAAAGAAGTCAAAAGAACAAATTCTACAAGAGGAAGCTAGCCTTGCTGAAGCAATTAGGTTGGATACTTTGCAAAAAGAAGAGGTGGCTAAACAAGTACATTTGGACTCTCTCCTAGCACAAAGAATTGCAGAAGAAGAAGAATTGAATGAGCAACAGAAGAGGAGATTGGGATTTGATTAGAGCAAATATTGAAGCTAATGCAGAGTTGTCAAAAAGCATGCTAGGAAGTGAACTTCAAGGAGAAGATTTTGCAAAGAGAAATGGTTGAGTCATGTGAATCAAAGAAAGAAGTTTTTTGCTGAAGAAAGACTATAGCTCAAATAAAACAAGCCCATGACCCAATCACAACTTGAAGACTTATATAATGATACTACTTGAAGAATCAAGGGACAAGGAAGCTATCTCCAGCTGAAGAAATTAAGTTTAGAAGAAGTCAAGGAAGAATTTGACAAGCTTGTGAAACATGTTTGAGTCCTTGCACAATAAGTTATGAAGCCACTAAAGCAAGTTTGAAAAGATTTGTTGAAGGATCAGACAAAGACTCCAAAAAGACAAAAGATGATAAAGATATTTGAAGCAAGAGGATTGAAGAGCCAACCCAATAAGTCTAGAATAAACAAAAAAAAAAAAGAAAAAAAAAAAAAAAAAAAAAAATAAAAAAAAATAAAAAAAAAAAAAAAAAAAAAAAAAAAAAAACATAAAAAAAAAAAAAAAGGAAAAACAAAAAAAAAAAAGAAGAAAACAGATGGCAATGGAAAGGATGCAACGAGTTGGTTGATAAGAATGATTCTGAAGATTCAGATGAGGTTGGTGAGCAAGAAGAGTCTACCACAGGTACTGAAACTCCAATTAATCCTGTTCCTGTAGCTATGAAAACACCTAGTGTAGCTACCTATAAGATTATTAAGCAAGGAGAAAAAGGAGTGTTAACCAATAGATAGGAAGTGGTAACAGATAAAGTACATATAAGTTTGGTGGCTATGTTGAAGACTAATATCTAGAGATGATTCTTACTGAGTTAGTATAGGAATTTGTAATTAATAGATATGGTATGGATTGGCCAGAATAAAAGTTAGAAGAAAGGATTTGGAAATGTTTAAGACCTATGTTTGAAGAACCTCTAAATACAAGATTCTATATGGATGTGAATAAGGACAACAAAAGATTATAAGTTGGTAAGATATTATATACCTGTAGGGTACATTAGCTTAAACTTAGAATCCATGGATGTTTATAAGTTGTATGAAAGAAAGTATCCATTTATCTGCTGAGGTATGTCAAGGACAATTAATAAAAATGAATCATTTGGATGGAAAGAAGATGCGGATGGCTGAAAGATTGTTGTGAAAATGATGGAAAATCAAGCTGGTATTAGGAAGTAGGTGAAGTTTGGTAAAATTAGAAGTCTAGGATAGAGATTTATAATGGGGGTGTGGGGTGGAAAACACTTGTGGAGGTGCTATGCACTAACACAACAAATGGTTATCAGTCCACCATGTCTAACAGACATAAGGATTGGCTAGTCCAGGAGCAAACGACTCTTGGTAAAGACTTCTCAAATCGTTCTATGGTAGACAACTTTGCAAATAATTTTTTTTGTTGTATGGATCTTCAATTCACCATTATCTGTCCAGAAAGTGAATAGTTGGCTAGCCCACAAGTTATGCTAGTGTACAGGCTTTGAAAAACCCATAACTAGTCATAAGATTATGGCTTATTGAAAAGACGAATTGCAAATCATATTAGATGGTTGACACTTAACCAAAAGTGGATGTAATATCACTCACCAAGTTTCATGTACAAAGAGTTGACATGGTTAGACAAGTCACACCATGGAATTTTACCTTTTTCTAGTGCCAAATGGATAGACCCCTACCCTGAGCAAACGTACAGGTAAGGCATATCAAATCGTTGAAGGCTGTAAAGGTTGCCAAAAACATATGGTATTCAAACTCACCAATGTTTCAAGTACTAAAGTTGAAATGGTTTTCAGTTAACCATGGACATACACCTTTCTGGGGCCAAAGATTGACTACTCCAGAGTAAAAGGCTAACTTGGTAAAGAGACATTAAAAATCCAGTTAAAATTTCAATGATTCACCTCTCACAGGTAGTTTAACACACCTGAAGTGGATGAAATAGACTGAAACTCTTGATAGATGTACAAAATTGTCAATGTTGCTGATATGATGGATTGCTGAAGAGCTTTGAAGAATAGTTGCTGCAAAGATAACAAGAGAAGACTTGAAGTGTTGCAGATCAAGAACAACTTGAAGAATTCTATTTACAACATCCTCAGGAAGCTTAAAGTATTTAAAGTAAAGATCAAGAATGTTTTGAAGGAACTTGAAGTTCACAAGTGAAGATCAAGTTAGGGGAGGATTGTTGGGAAAATAGATTGTAACAGACTTAATACTGGTAGTATAACAGTTAAGTCTGGTAGTAATAGTTAGTTCTGTTAGTATTAAGTTAAGTCTGGCAGTACTAAGTTAGTACTGGTAAGTATTAGTACTATCATAGTTAAAATGCTATTCAAATATAAGCTGTTTAATGAAACAAATAGTAATAGTTATCTTAGAGATATCTTAGGAGATATCTTAGGAAAGGATATGTATTATCCTTTCACACGGTTGTAAAGCCCATTAGGGTTTCCTTGGTGTATAAGAGGAACCCTAAGGCACAATGTTATGTACAACAACGTTTAGAGAAATATCAATAGAAGCATAGAGCTTAATAGCAATTTTAGTATTATCGTTTCTTCTTTACCTCGTTGTTTAAGATTCCGCATATAAAAGCTTATAATTCATAGTCAGTTTCTCGTCATATAGTTAATTTGGATTATCCAAGTTGTTCTATCGTACTTACAAAGGCTGTCAGATCCTAAACCAAGGACCTACAAGTGACTGGTCGAATAAAACGTATATCAAAAACAAATTCAAAGATTTACGAACTATATCGCATAGGGTAGCAATTGAATATCTGAACAAAGGCCTAAAAAATCATAAAACAGATTTCACAGATGAAATAAATACGGATCTAGTGTTAAAAGAAATCCTTAAAGGAATGGAAAAGAAAATCTATACAGATAGGAAACACAAGCGAAAGAATCAACAAGACGCCCAATTACAAAAGAATCAACAAGCGTACCACAAAAGAAAAAGAGCACATATCGAATAACGATACGTATCAAGATTGATAAATGTGAAGATAAAATTCTTACACCAATAATTGACTTTACTCAAAAGAACCAACTAAATGCTGTTTTTTAAAATTTCATTTTAAACAATAAAGAAAGTCTTTTAAAATATAAAAAAATCATTTTAAATCTTAAAATCGTGCTTGACTACCATATTTTATAAAATTCATTTAACATGGTTGTTATAGAAAATCCATAGACAGTAATTATAACGGAGCATCCAACTTACCATTAGATTACTTTAAAACTACCATTTCCAAAATAAAATTCATCAAGCAAAAAAAAAAGTTTCATAACTTTATTAGTACGAGATCATTTTAAACATATCTTATTCATAAAGGATCATTTAAACATAGTAATGACAGTACAACCGGTATCACATCGTTTCATAAAAATCATTGTAAACATAGTTTTTCTAAAAATAAAGAGACATTTACATAAAAGCGATATCACGACGTATTCATAAAATGATTTAAAAAAATAGTTTTCCCCAAGCCTCAATATAATTCAAAAGCATTATTATAGTTCGACCTCAATATGTAACTCAAAAAAAGGACATCGTAATACCAAGAGGGATTTTAAAATACCCAGCCCAAGGACTCAAACCATAACTATTGTTTTTGCAGGCGAAAGAAAGTACAAGGACCATATATCATAATAACAAGTCAAACGAAAAAGTACAAGTGAAATTCCATGCAAAGACACTAGCGAACCAAAAGAAAAACGTAAGACTCAACCGTACTAACGATCAAAATAATAACCAATAAAAGTATTTGTACAACATGTCGCAACATGTTACCAAAAACCAAAGAGACGAAAAACAATGGAGTAAACACTGCATTAATATGTGTTTATGAACAATTAGTGTGTTGAAGAAAAATTAGATATTTGTACAAAAGTCAATGCAAGGAAGGAACCAATGAAACGTACCAGTATCCAAAGGAAGTAGATTCGAATAACCAATATATATCAAGACGCCGAATGGCACGAACAAGGAATGCTAAAATGAGAGTTAGATATCCTGAACGAATAATCGAGCAAACGAACAACCCAATAATCATATGTAGTCATTAAGAGTATCCAAATATTGTAATCATTAGGCAGAAAGTGAAACATGCTGACTACGTATTAAGCCCAAAAAACATCGTCACATTAGTTCAGAGAAGAATCCCCTAACTATACAACTATCCTTATTATGAATGCACCTATCACAACATCTTACACTACCACATTGCAAACAAACACCGATCAATGCAATCGCGGTTACAATTGAGTCTAGCGTAGTAATGCTTTATAATTATGTTGGCCACCTATAATTAAATGTGCATCCTTTCACACTAAACCTTTACATCCAAGACTATACATCACAATGATAACTGCACATAAATATGACATATCCACTTGCACGACTTTACTTGACTTCAAAAATGATCACCATCAAAGCATATTTATAATAATCAAAAGATAGGATCAAAAACAACAGAAAGAAAACAAAGGTCTCAAAGTGCTAAAAAATACGTAATATTCGAAAGAAATCATCGATAGCAACGTGTCAAGGTAAAAGACAGGATAAACTTATGCTGGGCCTTGCTTGGGTTTGACTTTGCTTTCGCAAGAGTCACCCGACTTCGCGGGTCCAGGCCTGCTATGAAGCATCTTTGACAGGATATGTTAGTCCTCCTCCTTCTTTGACCCTTTACACTATCCCAAGTAACTTCCTTCCTCGATTTTTTTTCTTCGAGAGGCTCCTCCTTAATTGGCTCATTTTCTGGATCTTCTGATATCGGATAGCCCGTAGGTCAAAATATAACTCAGAGAAAAGCAAGAAAACAAAACACCCAAATAGCTAAACGCATAGATCCTAATGATGAAAGCTATATGCAGGACTCCCTAATTTATAGTTAAGTCAAAACCACCTACTTCTTTATAACTAATGCTTAATACCAATCTATCATACCTCGTCCATGCAGAAACCGAGCGTAACAAGATAGGCATCATCACAACACATTGGTGTCAACAATATAGAATAACTAGAATGCAACAAAATAAAATCCAAAGTGTTATGACGACTCCTAACACAAGAGGGGTCTTATATTAAGGTTATCCGCACACACAATACATAAACATAGTAATAAATCCAAACATAACAACATCAATATTCAAAATATCCAAGTAAAATACAATAAATTCACTAGTTAGGAAAGATCTCCACAAGCAAGATCCTAAGTCTCGCAAGCCACGCATCTTAACTTCTTAACTTCGCTAGTCACATCTGAAAATGATACTTTAAAACGTCAACAAAAAGTTTGAGATTCACAGGTTAACATGAATTACTTACTCTTTCTGTGAATCATAACATTAATGACATGACAAGAATATTATACACAAAGCAGCAATTAAATTCAACACACAATACAATACACATTCGGTCTTAGATTACACTGGCACTACAAGCAACCAAGCTCACCTAAATTACTACACAAACATTGAGTAAGTGCTTACCCCTCTGATCCCATCCCGAATGTCGATCCCCTCCGATCCAACAAGAAAGACGACCCCCTCAGATCCAACAATGCAAACACAAAAGCAATATAATATCAGAATGTCGCAAACAAGTAAAAAAAAAAACAAAAAAAAAAAACAAAAATTATTCGCAGCGATTAAAATATTTCAAAACATAATTTAGTATCATTTTCACCTCATGAAAACTTAGAAAAAGGGGCTATGAATACTCACCTCAAACTTCATGAATGCAACACACAATTTCAGCAAGTCTACACAAACAAAATCTACGTTTACACATTATAATAAGGTCATCACGTTTTTAAACATGAAACCTTTCAATAGATGAATACTAATGTCTAATATAATGCATTCTAAAACACCTTACATACTTATTATACATTATTATACTCTAAATACCGTACATCCAATTATTCCAAAGTTTCAGATTATACGAATTTTGTAGTCACTATATGGCTACTAATAAAATAACTAAACGACCCAATTAGACTTATTTTACTGACATATACTACATCTTTAATGGGTAGTTTAACTACTATGATTTTTAGAAAAAAAAAAAATGATCAAACTATTATTAAAAAATTTAACATCCTAGAGTGTCCAAAAAGTTGACCCTGATTCCGACCTAGCCCAAAAAGTTGACTTGACCATACCCATAATACACTTTGTAAAAATCTATAAAGATTCAATAAATTCATATACATCAATAAACATCCAACAGTACAATCCATCAATTAAAAAGATGTTTTGATATGGTATTTTGAACTCAAAAACACAATCAGAATCGCTACAAAAACTCATATTTGACAATGACTACTTGTAAAATTATTTTCACATACTAAACTCTCTTTTAATTCAATGAAAACACCTGAGTTGGAAGATAGACTACTTTGTAGATAATTTTAGCTCAAGAAAATCAAAAAATTACTCGTTATGACCGAGTTAATGACTCACGCAATATTGACAAAAAATTCTCCAGATTTTCAAGCTGAATTTACCAAAAGTAAACCTAATAAAACCTGTGGAAAACTAGAAAGTGGGGGGGGGGGGTTTGAAAAGATTACACGTTTATTTACGCTTTAAAAAGTTTACTTTTCAAAAAAGTATAATAGATCCGAGTTATATGTTCAATCAAATCACAATATGAACAAGCAATAACTATCTAAATGAAAACTAAATAACAATAATAATAATGTAAAAGGATAAGGAAAGAAACAACCAAACCAAGACACCAAGATTTTATAGTGGTTCGGCTACGAAGCACCTCTTCGTCCTACTCCACTTCCCGAGTATCCTACTCGAGATTTCACTATGTCAACAAACTCCCTTTAGGCGGAGAAAACCGTTTACATGTCGCTTACGCTATTTTCTGACACTAAGCTAAATGTTGAGTCCTAATCTTAGCTAGAACCAATCTACCACTTCACAATATATACACACTCACAAGATCTACACTATCGGATCTACACAATATCCGAATCACACAAATACACAAGATAAATACAATAGAGTTTTGGTACTTAGAAGAAAGGAGGATAGATCACTAATTAACACTTCGTTTCTTGACGAATACGAGTGTTCTACTTTTGCACTTGAATGAGAAGGAAGAGATGAGAAGAAGAGATTGGAACACTTGAAACAAGATCTAAGTATGTTAGTGATCAAGAGTTTTAGTGAGAGAAAGAAGGTTTAGAGAGAGAAAGAAAAGACTGAAAAATTTTGTGCAAAGAGAAATTATTTTTCTGTTGGGAATGGAGCAGTATTTATAGGCAGGGAATCCCAACGGCTCTTTAGGGGCGGTCCCGACGGTCCTTTATATATAAGGGGGCCGCCGTCTAGACTCCGCTTCCTTTTTTGATTTTTGTGGGGAAAGTTGTATCTGGTGTAGAAACTTTCGTTTTGGGGGGAAAATTTAAATTTCAAATTTGAATTTCAAATTTTAAGTTTTTAATAAAACTTTTTATTTTAATTAGAGAATATTTTGTAAATGTATTTTTGAGAAAATACTTTTGTAGAATTAAAAGTGAGGATTAAGAGAAAAATATTTTCTTGATCACTAATCATGCTTAATTATTTTGTTTGTCCATACCTTAAGTGATCACTAATCTTAGAAATGAAATTTTACATTTAACAATTTGTAAACGTTTATTTTTATTGTAAACATTTTTACATTTTGTTATTATCAAAACGTTGAGAGGTCAAAAAATATATATAACGTTTTTAGACATTATTTTCGCCTAGTAATTTTCTACTCAAGAGGAAGTGTAGCTAAGTCCTTGGCTCTCATAGTCGCAACCAAAGGCTGTCAAACTCGCTAGTTTTACACGTAAATCATACGATCTTAAGTTCAACTGAAAAAACGTTGTAGATTCGTGTAGGATCGCATTAGAGGTAGGATCGCAAGTAGGATCGTAAACTCGCGCGTAAGATCGTAGGATTGCGTGTCGATACGAGTTTACCAAATTACCAAGTTACTAACTTATTGACTTACATACTTACTAGCTCATTACCTTTTTAGGCCCAAAAAAAGAACAATATGAGTTCGCTCATCTCAATAACAAGGATTGATGTTTCATTTCTAGATTTTCTAATCAATAAACCTAATTATCTTCTTTTCCCAAATTGAAATTACATGAAATAAATTAGGGTTCTTCTTCTCATGTTCTAGTTACCTTAAGCAAAAAATTTCTTACAAGTAATTGTTGTTTTTTCTTTTACCTTTTTATAGTTTTTTACTATTTAACCTTTAAGTTATAATCATGATAGCTAATTGTAGTGATAGTAGTGAAGTACTTTGTTTGAGACGTTATTACGCATGTAAGTAATTATATTTCGAGATAAATCGTGAATGTGAACGATGAAACTTGATTTGTTTTGTATTTTTTACTTTTACTTTGGAATTTTTAAAATTGAACTTTGACAATTTATCATGAGGATGATATATAAATTTATATTTGGATGATTGTAGTAGAAATAAAAAATAGTTATTTTCACGAACGTTTATCCGTTGCTTACAGAACATGAAAAATTGGTAGGATTTTACTATCCTGATCCGATCTTACGATCTCGATCTTGCAAAGACAAAAACGATCCCATGTGGGATCACGATCTTGATAGCCTTGCGTAACCTTGGCTCTCTATTTCAACAAGAGTGCTCGAAGAAACTTCCTCACATGGTTCTTGTTAGGATAGTCTTGATCTAAAGATTTGAGATTAGTAACAATAGATTGAACCTTGTGAAGCCACTGTTAATAGTTTCTTCACTTGAGATTGAGAAATTCTCATATTGTTGAGTAAGAAGATCAATCTTGTGATCCTTGACTTGTGAGTTACCTTGATGAGTAATAATAAGTGTATGCCAAACCTCTTTGGTGGGTTTACACATGAAAACTCGTTCGTACTCTTTACGCGGTTGGGCGTTGTAAAAGTTCATCTTGGCTTCATTATTTTTCTCAAGCTTCTTTTTCTCATCAACTTCGAGTAGCTTATATGGCGTCTCCTTCATCATCTTTTGTTTCAGGATCCTCTATTAGGAAAACATGTCGCCATAAATGAATGACTTCACAAGCACTATCTTTTGGACTTGATGTAAGTCTCAAGCGGGTTTTCCAAAAGTAAACCTGTCGGCTTCTAGTAAAGGTGGTCTTTTCATAGAGCACCCCTCAACATATTTCTCTTGAGGTATAAATCTCACTAACTTTTTCAAAAATCAAAGTTAGAATTTTGAATTTTTGAAAAAGAAGTTTTCAACTTAAAACGAACTCTTGGGAAGGCTTTAACGCTTGAAAACTTGAGTAAACTGCTCTGATACCAATTGTAATTACATAGAGGGGGTGAATATGGTTTTCCTACTTCTTCAAAGTTTATAAAACTTAAATTGTCAAAGAAACCGAGTGGTGTAGTGATCTACTTGACAATACGATCAATAAATAGATAGAGAGAGGGAAAGACCATGATATATAATGGTTCGAGATGGGGGGGGGGGGGTTTAGACCATCTGTACATCCAGTTGCGAATCCATGACACCTATAATATTACTCTAGTATAATCCTTATGGTGGACTATAAACCGTATTATAACTTCGCCTCGCCGATATGCACTAAGCTCGGCGCTCACTAAGAAGAGCTACTCCCTACGATATTCCGCCCTCGAAATCCACCTCTAAGAACCTGTGATTCGACTTACTCCTAAGACCACTAAGATCACTAGGACCACTAAGAATTTCCCCTTAGAAGTACACCAAACCCTAACTATATTACCCAATGATCTAGGCTTGATCACAAAGATACAAGATTTCCCTTACAACCAAATTGAATAATAGTTGTTTGTTTCAAATCAAGTCCTAACCTAACCTAGAGACTCGATACTAATAGAAAAAGTATGAGAAAGAAGACCCTCAAATTATAACACACAAGTGTGGATTAGGTAGTTGGGTGTCTCTCTTGCGAAGATGTGTTCCCTTCAATAAGATGATAGAAAAGAGAAGATACACAAGAGGTGTTAGACTTAGAGGATAGAAGAAGAGAAATTAAAAGAAAGAAAGAATGGTAAGAGGTGAGTAATAAAAGAGCTAAAAGGGGTAGGCCAAGAAATCCAAATTGGTAAAACCCAATTCAAGCTTGGCGTGCTGCCCGCGTGCCAGCGCGCTAGAGACCCGACTAGGGTTTTTAAGGTTTTGGCGTTTTAAATACCCATTCGTGCTAAAACCCTAATTATACTTCAAGTTTTGTCCTTTCCATCATTCTTGCACTCAAGGTCAACCAACATAAATAATCATTAAAATAAAAACGTTTGTGAAGTGTTTAAAATATATTTTGGGGATGTTTGTCCAATATCAAAGAGAAAGAGAAGAACCATTGGACACATGGTATATCAAGTGTTCCTCATGTGTAATTGGATTTGTTAGAAACTAACCATGGTTAAGTAAGTGACTTGGCATGGTTAAGAGAGAAAAAAATATGCTAAAGAATATTCTAAACTTGGAGAGAAAGCGTAGAATGGATGGGAGGAGAAAATTTGAATTAAAATTCAACATGTGGTTGTGTAGTGTAGGTATGAGTTTGAGTGATTGTCAGATTGTTGATAGCTTACACTTAAAGCTTTTAGCTTAAATTCAAATTTAAAAAAAGAAAAATGTTAAGAAATGTGAGCTGACAAAGTGCGTAAAGGAAGATTGGTGAAGTGTGTGTGTGTGTGTGTAATTTTAATTTCAAACTAGAGAGTATGTAAGTGAGTGTATGAGTGAAGAGTATAGAGAAAGCTTTGAGTGTGTGTGTAATTTGAAATTCAAATAAGAGTGTGTGTGTAATTTGAAATTCAAATGAGAGTGTGTGTAAGTGAGTGAGTGAGTCAAGAAGAGAATAAATGGGGAATGTGTGGGTGAGAATATTTTGATTAGACACATAGGAGCCTATGTTGAAATGCGAGGAGACAAAAAGTACAAGGGAGTACATTTTGTAAGAGAATGTGAGTTGGCATGTGTGGGTATAAGCTTAAGAAGGTTTATATGGGGAAGGTTTGAGGAAGAAGGTTGTGAAGGTTCATGTATGGGTTGTAACGAGGAAGATGATAATTAAAGGATTGATTATAGGAGTGAACCATATTTCCATTTGAGAAAAGAATTAACCAATAATGATTAAGAAATGGTTTGGGAAATGGTAAGGAATGTTTAGATTGTGTAGAAGAATGAGAATAATCATTTGTTGTGAGAGAAGAGATTAATAAATGATTAAGGGATTATTTAGTGGGGAGATTGGTGTGTAAGAGATGTGTAGGGAGTGGTATGTGCTTAAATACACATACCTTTTACCTAATAAAACGAGCTAAAAAGGCCAATAATGACCAGTAAATACAGAAAAATGCATTGTATTCGTTTGTATTGTGAATTGTGTCTTGCAGGTAATGGATATTGCACAAAAGGACACAAACGAAGCAAAATAGATAAAACCGAGCACGGGAATGGAAAGAGTACGAGAAATCGAAGCCGAAGGCGAATTTATCTTAAATCCAACCCTGTTAATCCTTTAACCTTAAAACACCCTAAAACTATTACAAAGTTAGTCCTTGGGGACTAACACCATCAGTCCAAACCAATTGCACCGTTAGTCCAAACCAATTACACCATTAGTCCTTAACTTAAACTACCATTAACCCATTTAAACCTATAACTTAAAACTCTTTCTGGCCCAAATCAATAAAAATAAGCCCAAGTCAACACCCGGGTCAATGATCATGTTATAAAACACTGGGTCAAACACCCGGTCAAATTCATTGTACATCTTCTACCCTTTTCCCTCCTTTGCATTTTTACACAAAGCCAGGGTAAAACCAATCACCCACACACACATCAAAGATCTTCTAGAAACTAACAACCCTAACATATGACGCAAGCAGTGATGTAAATGGAATGCCAGGTTGGCAATCCAAAGGGCAATGATTGGGTAATGATGCGTGGAATCAAATCAAGGGCCAAGATGATTGCATGGGAATTTATCAAGATTGAAGGGACGAGATTGAAGATAGAGGAGCGTCTTTGGGTTCTGGATCCTTCCCCTCATCACTATATAAAGAGGAGGCCTCACACAGCATTGGACATCTTAATTTTTCTAGCTTATTGTCTAAACTTTTAGCTTATTGTAGTTTTTCTTTAAGTCATTATTGTAATCCCCTTTTCAAGTATTGTAAACCTTTCAATATTAATAAAATTATCCATTCTGCTCTTTAATTCTGTTTTCACTTAATGAAATTTTATTAATCATGTATTTTGGTACAGCTTAACAAGCTCAATAAGCTCTTAGGTAATTCATAAGCTACTTATACTCAGTTAAGCTTTCAAAAGCTTAACTGAGTTTAGATACTCACTTTAATTCCACCTACAAATTACCTTAGCTTATTTTGGAAGATGAGCCAGATTGGGATGGACTCATATGACAATACTAGCTTGTTGTAAACAAGCTAGAGCTTTGTAAGATAAGCTCTAAGAGCAGCTATAAGCCTTGTTTAAGCAAAGGCACTTGTGAGTTCTCATTTTCTATTTTTCTTACATTCAGCTTATTTACTACTTATTATTGCATATTCTTTACTCATTAGTCTATTGTTAGCTTATTATGTGTGGTTTTAAGTTTTGAGTAAAGTTTGTTTGAATTTTTGTGTGTTTTAGTCATTTATAAGTTAAATTTGTTCTTAAGCTAGTTAGTACTGCTTATCTTCATAGCTTACTAGATGATGCTTATTTGTCCTTTCTTTAAGCTTAATTGTCATCTAACAGCTTAAGATTTAGTCTGTCTTATCTGTCTGAAGCTTATTTAGAACTGTTTTAAGCTTAAGTATGTTTTTCAAACTTATTAAGGGGTGTTTGGCACAAGCAGTTCTAACCTTAGTTAGAACTGTTTGATTGCTTGTGACCTTTAAGCCAAGTTTGACAAGCTCAAACTAAGCTTATTAATCAGATTTAATAAGTGGTTCATGTTTAAAAATCAAAGTTAAGGTTTAATCTATGAAGGGTTTGAATCTGTGGGTTTCTTGTCTTATAATTTAGCTTATGTGATTCATCTTGATTTGGGCTAAATTTGGTGGGACATATTTCATGTCAGTTTTGAGTATAAAATGCAGTAGAATAAGTTTAGTTTAAGTAAGTAATTGTCATTTTTGGTTTAAGTCTAAATCTGTCTTAGTCTATTTTTCAAGTTTTAATAGTCCAGTTTTCAATAGCCAAATTTAGGTTAGAGTTAGGATGTTTTAGGATCTGAAAGTTCAAGCATAAGCTCATTAGATAACATACTTAATCTGTTTTAGCTTATTTTTACATTTAATAATCATTTAGTAGCTTAAAATTAGGCCTGCATTAGCTAATTTTTCCTTTAAAAAAAACAAAAAGCAAAAAAAAATAGTTAGTAGCCTGTCATTTTTAAACTCCTTTTTCTAGCTTATTTTCTAAAATTAATTTCCCCTTTTCTAGCTTAAATAAGTTCTTTGGATATCAAAGTTAAGCTGTTTTGAGTTTTCACCTTATTTAGAGTGCTTATTTGCTCTTAAAATTAGCTTAAGTTTGGTCATTTGTCCCTAGAAACTAAGTTCTAAGTCTGTTTTCCTTATTAGCTTTTAAGAGCTTTATAGCTTATTGTTTTTGTTCATTTTGAGTCATATGTGTTTATTGGGTGGTCTAGTTTATTTGTTTTCAGATTTAAGTCAATTAGTAGTGCTTATGTGTCTTTTTTCCTTAGCTTAAAGTCTGTCTAAAAGCCCTTAAAAGACTTCATTTGTGTCAAGCTGTTTCTATCTTTGTAGTGCCGTTCAGTTTAATGTTTTTGCTTATTTGTAGTTCTAAGTGCTTATTAGGTCTAGGGTATTATCTGTTTTAGCTTATTTAAGTTTCTTAGTGCTTATTTGAGTCCAAAAAGACCAACCTACGTGCGTCGCGAAAGATGTGTGGCCAGTAAAACCCGGTTTCAAAGACTTTTCTCGCTGTAGTAGCGATACCATGATGTCCTCCTGATGGGCCACTATGACATTGTCGAAGGATTTGTGCTGCCTCATCTTCGGCGACGCACCTTCGTATTATTCTGTCAGCTCACTGCTTGAACAAGAATGGCTCATCCCAGAAATAATGCCTTAAATCGTTGAAGAACTTTTGTTTCTCTTGACGGGTGGATCAGAATTGCAGTACTCGGCTAGCTAAATAGTTAGCGTCGTCGGCATACCATGGTTCGTTATCATTATCAGAGACTACCATTAGTCGCTCCTCAGGGAATAAGTCTCTTATCTCAGCTTTGGCCAGCTTCCCTAGATTTGGGTTTTCAAGCCGAGAGAGGTGATCAGCTGCGAGATTTTCAGCACCTTTCTTATCATGGATTTCGATATCGAATTCTTATAGTAAGAGGACCCATCGAATCAGTCGTGGTTTTGCAATCTTGTTTCGTGAAAAGGTATCGTAGGGTAGAGTGATCTGTGAAAACGATGGTATTAGATAAGACTAAGTATTGCAGAATTTCACAAATTCCCAACAACCCAGATAGCAACCAAAAAGCTCTTATTATCGGTCGTTGTGTAGTTCTCTTGTGCTTCATTCATCGTTTTGCTGACGTAATGTATGGGCTTAAAATGCTTGTCGATCCTTTGCCCTAACACTTCTCCAACAGCATAATCACTTTGTCGAACATGACTTCGAATGGCAATGACCAGTCTGGCATGATCATGATTGGGGCTTGTGTTAGTTTGTTTTTTAACTTATCGAAGGCTTAGATACATTCTTCGGAGAAGTTGAATGGGGTGTCTTTTACCAAGAGCTGCATCATAGGGCGTGGGACTTGTGAAAAAACTTTTATGAATCTTCTATAGAAACTAGCATGTCCTAGAAAGCTTTGGATGGCTTTCACGTTCATGAGATATGGTAATTTGGAGATTGCCTCGATTTTTGCTTTATCGACCTCAATCCCTGATCCTGAGACCTTATGGCCAAGGACGATTCCTTCATTTACCATAAAGTGGCACTTTTCCCAGTTTAGCACGAGGTTGGTCTCCTCACATCGTTTTAGCATTTTTTTTCTAGGTTCTTTAGGCAGTGGTCGAAGGAGTTACCAAAGACGGAGAAATCGTCCATGAATACCTCCATGATATTCTCGATCAGTTCATGAAAAATGGCTTTCATACAGCGCTGGAAAGTTGCAGGCGCGTTGCATAGCCCAAATGGAATTCGTTTGTATGCGAAGGTGCCATATGGGCTGGTAAACATGGTTTTCTCTTGGTCTTCCAGAGCAATAGGGATATAGAAATATCCTAAAAACCCGTCAAGAAAACAGTAGTATTCGTGCCCTGCCAGGCGCTTGATCATTTGATCAATAAACGGGAAGAGAAAGTGATCTTTTTGAGTCGTGTTATTCAATTTATGATAGTCGATGCATACGTGCCATCCAGTGACTGTCCTTTGTGGGATGAGCTTATTCTTCTCATTCTTTACTACGGTCATTCCCCCTTTCTTTGGAACAACCTGGACAGGACTTACCCAAAGACTGTCAAAGATTGGGTAGATTAATCATGCGTCAAGTAGCTTTATGACTTCCTTCTTTACTACCTCCTTGATGTTAGGGTTTACTCGTCTTTGAGGTTGGACACTTGGTTTGAACTCGCCTTCCATAAGAATTTTGTGAGTGCAGAAGGATGATTTGATCCCTTTTATGTCTGCAATACTCCAGGAGATTGCCCCTTTATGGTTTTTTAGGACTTCGAGAAGCCTGGCTTTCTTGACGACAGATAACGCGGAGGAGATGACCACTGGGAGTTGGTTGTTTTCCTGGAGGAAAGCATACTCAAGGTGTTCGGGTAATTCCTTCAGTTCTAGTTTGGGTGGTTCGATGCTTGAGGGTTTCAATCTATTTTCCAGGGCTTTCCACTCAAGTGGCTCGACCGGCTCTGTCTTAAGGTAGAAAGAAATGGCTTATAGTCTCCCTCTTCTTCTACTTTAGTCCATTCTGTCATGATCAATCGTGTCAATCCATTATTCTCGGACAAGCTTTGCGGTATGATCGGCGTGTGACAAATGTGCTTTGAGCAGGTTTGTCCAAAACGATAGTAAATTGACTTGAGCATCATATGGTGGCCTATAATAATTATGTGTTTATGTGATCTTATATGAGTTTGGCTACCAATCCATGGAGAGTGATCGTCTCATTGTGTATTGAAAGTTTATGGTTGTAATGGGGATTTCATTTTGTTCACATTTTTAGTGACCAAAGAAAATGATGTAATAGGAATTCTATGAGTGTAACGTATTTATATGTATTGTATACGTATTTATATCTTTAAGTGTTAGTAGTTAGTAAAATTAAAAGTTTAGTTTAGAAAATATAGAAATTAGAACTTAGTTTTATTAAGTTAGTAAAATAAAATTAGAAATGAAATTTATTTATAGTCATTTAATTTAGTTTAATTTAAAAGGGTTAAAAGGTAGAATAAAGGGTTTTTATAAAAATGTCAAAATTAAGGGTTGAATATGTAAATAATAAAATAAAAAAAATATATTAGGGGTGTTTGTTCGACCGGATGGAGGAGAAAAAGAAGGAAAGAAAACTAATTTTAGTCTAACTAGAATTCAAATTAGGTAATTATCCAAACTCTTTTTGCAAACACTATAAATACAAAGCCCTCCTCCCTATTCTTTTGTATAACCGGTCGAACCCAAGAAGAAGAGAAAAAAAAGGATTTTTTTATCAAGATCAAGTTGGTGATTTAGTGTTTCAAGATCAAGGTTTTAGGTATGTTTCTTAAACCTTTTTTAATCAATCTTCCTTAGTTCTTGTATCAATTAATATGGTGGATCATTAGGGTTTTAAAAACTTCTGTAATTAAGGATGTATTAATCAAGCTAGAGTGATTAGGGTTTAATTAGGATCATATTGGTGTAAATGGTTAGAGTTAGATTGCGTTAATTTATGATTTAGGGTTTGACAGATTTTAGGGCTGTGTTCAACTGAAGTTATCTTAATGATAAAAAGTGTTTTTTATGAATCTTATGTCCATTGATAAGTTAAGAGAGTCTAGTTTCCAAAAAGTCCAGCCCCGAAAGGTTTTGAGGTCGGGAAGTTAGTCAAATAATTGTCGCAAGAAAAGTTGTCAAAACAATAAATTCTGGTCAGATTTGGGTCTAATTTCGGGGAGTAAAACCCCTACTTAAAATTCAAATTAGGGTTATCCAAAAATCAAAGTTAATATTTTAGGTGTCTATTAACTCCAGTTCGAATGGCTAGCGCTAAAAATTTTCTAAGTATTTTTAAGGACGTCAAACTTTTTGGTGTGCGTTCTGATCCGAATCTGAGTACTTTGTAATGATGAATTTTTATAAAATAGTTCCACTTAATATTATTTTTTCTAAAAAATCACAGTAGCTCACAACTTATTGGGGATATATGGTATGTAAGGAGAACCATCAATTAGGTGCTTTAGTATTTTATTTGTGGTCATGAAGTGACTACAAAATTCAGCTAGAAACTGTAAAAGTGGAAGTTAATGAATAAGGTCATATAGGGTATGAAAATGATATGGGAGATGTATCTAAAGGATTATAAACTTGGTGTAAGGTTTAGAAGTCCATTATATGATTGTTACATTGGCTTGGGCATTTAGCCTAACCGAGTGTAACTTGTGTTTTTATTGTGTTTAGATTTTGTGCAAGATTTTGTCAAGTAGCTGAGCATCAGGTGAGTTTCATAGTCCCATTTTACTATGTTTTCTTAGGATGGAAATGATGGAAAGTATGTTTTGAAATATTTTAATTGCTGTGATTATGTGGTTTTAATTGACGCATGGACTTTTATATAGCTATTATATGTTATGTGCTAAATGTTATGACTTTGGATTGGGGGTAACGTTCCTACCCATTACTTTATGATGATGACTTCGGGTAATGTTCTTACCTATGACTTTGACTTCGGGTAATGTTCTTACCCATGACTGTGATGGACTTCGGGACTTGGATCGCGGTATACGTTCCATCCTAGATTTGGTTGTTTTGGACGAATACATGTTAGCCTGTATAATAGTTAGCTTAACTGTCCTGCCATGTTCTGTTTTTATAATCACACTAAATTATTTAAAGCTTGAATTGTGTGTCGTAAACCTATGACTCTCACCAACCGTTGTGTTGACGTTCTTAAGCATCATTTTCAGGTGAGCGTTATGAAGGTGTTGAAGTTAATAAAAGTGGCTAGAGAGACCATTAGGCTGGCATTAGAAGTTCTCATTTGATTTCGTTTCATATTTGCTTTGCATGAATTCTTGAATGTTTTTTAGTTTTTTGAATATGTTTTACGAGACATTTGGTTATTTGTATTGATGAGACCCCTTTTTCATTAATACAAGATGCAATTCCTTTGTTTTTGGTATTGTCATGACACAAACTGTCTATTTATATTTAGTTATGCATATAGTGATTCTCTATTGTTGACACCATTGTGTTGTGCTGATATCCGTTACGCCTCGTGTTTCTGCCTTGGCAGGGTGTGACATATTGGTATCAGAGCCTTTGGTTATAGAAAAGTAGGTGGTTTGGCCTAGACTATAACCTAGGAGTCCCTCATATAGTTGCATTTTAGAGATTAAGTGTATATGTGCGTATCTACTATTCTCGCAACTTAAAAGCTTTAATTTTTCCTATTTTTATTACTACTATATAATATAATATATATATATACTTTTCGTTATGGGGATCTAATAGTATATACCCTTCTTTGTGTATTTTAGGTCATTCTCCTCCGCTCGCGTCTCGTGCTAAGTATCATTGGGGAATCGCCTTCGCAACTGGACTCAAGTGTTTTACTGATCCAGTGACGAAGCTTAGGATGAAGCATACGAACCGTAAGAAATAAGTAGGAGGAGAATGGATCATAGAGAGAGAGATGACGATGATTTCAAAAGATGGTACAATCTCTAAATTCCATGAGTACCATTCGTCTAAAGAAGAAGAACCAATTTGAACAACCTAGAACCTTAAATAAGTAATGGATTTAGTCAATCCACCCAAAACTCTCAAAGGAATAAATTAAGCACCGCATCGACTGCCTCCACGAGAGGCCAATATGAATGGTTGGTTTATTGAGGAGAGGAATGAGTCTCTAGGGTAAAGAAGCATCGCAAATATGAGTAGGTAACTCGGACTTTGAGTCCACCGCAATAAGTAAGCCTAAGTGAAGAAGTTGAAGAAGACAACTAAAGCTATTCCAGATCGCATGTTCCACAACTGTCCCGTATAGTTCTAAGTGATTGTTAAGTTTTAGTTTATTTCTATTTCCATTCAACGTTGGAGCCATGTTAGGAATTGTTAATTTAACTCTTGGATTTAAGTATTTTAATATAATAAAAAATTATTATTAAGGTTTATTCCTTTTGTATGATTTTGGTATGTTTCATTTGAGTTAGGTGCTATGTGGGTGGTGTTTTATTCTGAAGTGTCGTCATAGGAGGGAGTACTACTATATGCAAAGGGCATCTATAATTTATGGTGCCAACATAAATTATACATGCGCTACAACATATGTAGACTTGCAAGTATGAATTACATGGATTAATGTTGAAGCTTGTAATATGTAAATGGTTTTGGAAAGAGTATGATAAGATCATTATCCTTATTATATCGTCTGATGTATATAAATTTTATCTCATATAGAAATGGCTCCATCCCGTTGAAGCGGTCCTAGCAACAACGAGGAGAACCCCGACATTGCTGCTATCATCGCGCAGCAATTGCAGAACATCCTTCCCCAGATTGTCACCCAAGTGACTAAAAATGTGAACAATGCTAATGGCGGAAATGGTGGGAATGGTGGAAACAATGGTTGTACCTACAAAGGGTTCATGGCATGCAATCCCAAAGAGTATGATGGAAAGGGAGGTGCGATAGCACTTACCCGATGGATCGAGAAGATGGAAAATGTAATTGACAATAGTGGGTGTACTGAGAATCAAAAAGTGAAGTATGCTGCGAGCTTGTTTGTGAACAAGGCTTTGACTTGGTGGAACACCCAAGTTCAAGCAATAGGTCGCGAAGCTGCAATAGGTATGTCATAGACTGATTTTAAGGCATTGCTTGTAGAGGAGTTCTGTCCTAGCAATGAAATGGAGAAGTTGGAATCTGAGTTTTAGAATCATAAGATGGTGGGAGCTAATCATGCCAGCTATACAGATCGGTTCCATGAATTGGCCAAGTTGGTTCCGCATCTAGTTACTCCTTAGTCATCACGCATCAAGAGGTAGATAGTTGGGTTAGCTCCTGAGATTCGGGGAATGCTTCGAGTGACCCAACCAACCACAATCCAGAGTGCAATTCTTAGAGCTGGGATACTTACTGATGAGGCAGTAAGTTATGGTACATTGACAAAGGGTAATAAGAAAAGAAAGGGAGTGGAAGAGTCAAGCAAGCAAGGAGGTGGGAGAAATGATGATAAGAGGGCAAAAGTGAGTAAGGGATTTGTGGTAGCAACACCTCATAGAAATGGGTATACTGGCCCTCATCCAAAATGTGCTAAGTGTTGGACTTATCATCCCGAGGGTGGACCTTGTCAAGTGTGCCTCAATTGTCAGAATCCGGGTCATTTTGCAAGGAATTGTCGTATGCCAATTAAGCAGGTGGCACCGATTAATGCTGTTTGAGGGGATCATGAACCGGGAACGTGTTATGAGTGTGGAAACCGCGAACATTATCAAAATAATTGTCCTAAATTTACCCGAGCACCTAGGCAAGTGGGAAACCGTTTGACTATTGAAGGAAATCGGAACACAAGGAATAACGGGAATCAAGTTAAAGGAAGGGCTTTCAATGTGAATGCAGTCGGCGCTCTCCAAGATCCTAACGTCGTGACGGGTACGTTTTCTTTAAACAATCACTATGCTACTGTACTTTTTGATTTTTGGAAGCCTGAATTTAGTTATTCATTTTTCTACTGATTTTGCGCCTTTGCTAAATGTGAAACCTAGTTTTGTAAACCCTGGATATGTGATAGAGGTAGCAGATGGTAAGCAAGTAGAAGTTGATAGGGTTATTCGTGATTGCAAACTAGAGATAGGAACTTCCCTGTTCACTATAGATTTAATACCTTTAGGTCACGGGAGTTTCGATGTGATTATGGGGATGGATTGGCTGTCTGAGCATAAGGCTGAGATAGTGTGCCACGAGAAGGTGGTTAGGATACCGTTGGAAAGTGGTGAGATACATCCAAGGAGAACGTACTCCAGGAATCGCCAAAGCCTTAAGTAACGTGAAGGTAGATGAACCGCAATTGAGTGGTATTTCCATAGTACGAGATTTTGTTGAGGTGTTTCCAGAGGACTTGTTGGGATTGCCGTCGCAACGACAAGTTGAGTTTCGCATAGACTTAGTTCCTGGAGCGACGCCGGTTGTGAAGTTTCCATATCGTCTAGCGTCCTCAAAAGAAGAAAGAATTGAGTTTGCGCAGATTCAGATTGGGCAATACAAGGGTTTCATACTACCAAATCATTCTTCGTGGGGAGCACTAGTTGTTTTGTTAAGAAGAAGGATGGGCATTACGCATGTGTAATGATTAATAGGAGTTGAACAATTTGACTATTAAGAATCGCTATCCTCTCCCAAGAATTGATGACCTATTTGATCAGCTGTAAGGAGCACGTTACTTCTCAAAGATAGACCTTTGGTCAGGTTATCATCAGCTCCGAGTACATGAGGATGATATTCTAAAGACCATGTTTCGCACGAGATACAGACATTTTGAGTAGGGGTTAAGCCTTATTGGATTAAGGGAAAATCACAAAAATACCCTATTTTTCAACCTCACTTCACAAAATACCCAATTTTTTACCCAAAATGCCAAAATACCCATTAAAATCGCAAAATTCGTAACATTTGCGATATTGAGAAAAAAATGGCAAAATTTCTAATTTTTGCGAAAAAAAAAATGGACCTATTTGCGAATTTTTTTTAAAAAATTACTTTTTGCTGATATTATTAAAAAAATCGCAAAAGTTAGATTTTTATTGTTAAAAAATCGCAAATTGCGATATTTTTGAAAAATCGCACATTTGCGATATTTTAATAAAATCGGCAAAAAATTATTAAAAATCGCAAAATTTATTAAAAATCGCAAATTTTTTAGAAATATCGCAATTTTTGCGATATTTCTGAAAAATATCGCAAATTTTAGATAAAAATATCAAAAATTTGCGATATTTTTCAGAAATATCGCAAAAATTGCGATATTTTTTGAAATATCGCAAACTTGTGGATAAAACTTGCGAGATTTTCTGTTTTTTGCGAGATTTTCTTGCAGATTTTGGATAAAGCATGTTATATTGTTATTTGTTGCTTAATTCCGTGTTTTTCACTAAAAAACTCAAAAAAAATTCACAAAAACCTCAAATTGCCATGGAATCCGTCAAAGAAACCGTCAAAATACGTGTGTGTAAAGGAGGTGCATGGGAAAGAGTAGATGGTGCGTTGGAGTATATGCCTTTAAATTGTGTAAAACGTACACTAATTTTACCATTGTTGTCATCATATTCATGTTTACTAGAAGCGGTATCCGAGAGGCTAGAAATCGATGCTAATAGTGATTTTATGGTAACTTACAATTCGGATAATGATATTGTAGAGGTATGTGATGATTTGGAAGTCAATGAATTTATGGAATTTGTTGTTAAAAGTGAAGAATTTTGTTACGTTGTGTATTGTTGAGTCTAGTGTAAATGGTAGACTATCATCAAATTCGGGAAGCAATCAACAAAGTAATTTTATTCATGCTACCCCGTCTGTAAATGTATATCAAACCGAATATCATGCCACACAAATTTCCCAAACACCAATTCCTGTATTTCCTGGTAGTGGTGGTTTTTATCAAAATGTTCCTAGTTATCAACAAATGCATGGATTTTTTGAAAATCCTATGTATGTGCCTGGATTTCCTGGGTATCCTATGCAGGATCCTCAAAGTGATTCAGCTAATCGTAAACTAAAACAGGTTGTTGGTTCACCAAAAAACAAAAAGCCTAACGAAAGGGATTTACTAGATGATGAAAAATTACGGCCTTTTGGAGAAAAGATAATGGGTAGTGTTTTTGGTAAAGTAAAAAGATTATCTGGCGAGGATGAGAGTAGTGAATCTGATGAGGATGCGGAAACAACACCCGTTGCGAACAAGAATTTTAAGGAGGATAAATTTTGGAATATGCCTCCCCTACTCAAAACACCAGTCCTAGATATGAAGAAAAAAGGTATGTGTTCTGGAACATCTAGTCTTGTTCGTTTACATGAAACTTTTGATAGTAAAGAACAAATAAAAATTGTTTTGGGTAGAAAAGCTCTTGAAGAGGGATTTCAAATTAGATACCCAAGATCGGACCCTCACAGGGTATATGCAAAATGTGTTGTTGACACATGTGGGTGGTTATTTCGAGCATATATACCAAAAGACTATAAAAAGTTTTATGTAACAGCTTTTGTCGACCATCATACCTGCACTAAAACTCAAATTCACCCACATCATCGTAATGCTTCCCCAAAAGTACTTGGTCATATATTGAAAGAGGTAATGTCTGAGAGTAGCAGGATATATAGGGGGAAAGAGATTATGACAGATATGAATGCTAGGTTCAAAATTGATATTTCATATTCTCAAGCTTGGCGAGCTAAATGTTATGCTTTGCAATTGTTGAGAGGGACTCCTCAGGAGTCGTTTTCCGAACTCCCATTGTATTGCCACAATTTGAAACTAAAAAACCAAGGGACTATTACACATATAGAAACTGACGATGAAGACAGATTTGAGATTTTTTTTCTTGCCATCGGTGCTGTGGTAAGTACTATTTCTTACGAAAAAATAAATTTATTATTCATGCTATGTATATATTATTCTAATTATTGAAAGATTTTTATGTAGATACGTACATTTGTGTTACACATGCGACCCTTGATTATAATAGATGGTGCACATCTTAAAGGTGAATTTTTGGGTACAATGTATCTAGCGGTTGCAATGGATGGTAATAATCAGATTCTACCACTTGCATACGGAGTGGGAAAGTCTGAGACATTTAGATCTTGGGATTGGTTTTTGACGAAACTTAAGGAATGTATAATTGGTAAGCAAGATCACTTAACGATCATATCTGATGGAGCTGTATCCATTGCTTCGGCCATTAAGAATGTATTTCCAAATGCGTTTCATGGTCGTTGTTGTCGTCACTTGTTGATGAACTTACGTGAAAAGTGTCCTCGATTTATAAGTAAGGAAGAACTGTTTTGGAAAGCATGTAAAGCATATCGGATTTCAGACTTTGAAGAACGTTTTAGTACTTTACGTGATTGGTTGCCTAGTATCGCTAATAAACTTGATATGATTGGTCTTGAAAAGTGGGCAAGAGTTCACTTCCCCGGTATGCGTTATAATTACATGACCTCCAATAGTGCGGAATCAGTGAACGCCGCATTGTCTCGACATTCCCGAAAACTCCCGATTTGTATGATGATTGATTGGTTCATAAAATCTTTGCAGCATTGGTACTTTGAACATCGACAAACAACATGTAAACACATACCAAACCATGCATATTTATGTTTTTTAATCACATATATTATACCATGTGTAGATGAACATCAACATGAATTAACAACCTGGGCGAAGGCCAAATTAGCTAAAAGAATTGCAAAATCCGCCACATGGACTGTAAGACCCGCTGCAAACTACCTTTACAATGTTGTTGATTATTACAAAAATGGGACAGTTGATCTGAATACTAGGACATGTAGCTATGGACAATGACAATTATCGGGTTTACCTTGTGTCCATCTTATTGTTGTTATGCGACACTTGCGCCAATCTAGTGCAAATCAGTTTGCATTTTCATGTTTCAAGACTAGTGTTTGGAGGGCTTCATACAACGAGGTTATATATGATGTTGGGCATCCTTCAGAATGGGACAAACCAGATGGTCTTATAACTGTCCTTCCACCTGTAATGGACAAACGTCTACCAGGAAGGCCGCGTAACCGTGATCGCTTTAGATCCAAGGGCGAACAAATTACCCAAAAATCATGTACACGATGTTTTAAAGGTGGACATAACCGCCGTGATTGCCCGTCAGTGGTGCCATCACAGATTTTTATTCCGACAACATCAAGTGTGAAGTCATGTTCTAGTTGGAATGTAGAAATATGATAATCTATGAGTATCGTATTGTATTGTTAAACAACTATGTTATTTCTTATTAATGTTATTGAACTATGTTATTTCTTATTATTTTTATTGAGCTATGTTGTTTTTTATTAAGTTTTTTTCGCCAACATCGAAGTCGTGTTCTAACACATCAAGAAATATTGAAGTTTTTTGATATTTTTCAGAAATATCAAACATTTTTGATTTTTTTTTCACAAATTACATTACATTATTGACAATGATAATTGTCATTAAATTATTACAATGCCTTCCGATTCGGCACTTGAACTAGCTCTACAAGCCTCGCACTCTTCGTTTATCTCCTCTTTTACAATGTATATGTGAAGGAATTGCGTCTTGCCGTGCCCAATATACATGTATAGATCCATGTAATCTTCTTCAGTCCATAGTTGTTGTAGTCCAACATTTAAATCACAATTAGGTTTTTGGAAATAGCAGAAATAATCATTTGACTCGATATTCTCAACAACTCCAGTAGCATCACTTATTTTCTTCATAATGTTATACATGTCTTCCCTGCTAAAATCATCAATGTTTAAAAAGTCTACTTCATGTATCTTTCCATGTAAGTATTTCCTTATTGGAAAACCAGAGAAACGTCCTTCATGGTGTAATACTATTGTAAACAGGTACGGAAATTCATCTGTGCATTATAGAAACAAGATTTATTGGTCAAAGTATTTTTAAAATATAAAGCATTAAGGTAATGTAGCAAAACATACCATAAGTATTTCCAATGTATGATGGTGTTCCAGACTCTCGGATACAATAAAGCTTGGGTAAATCCATAATGAATGTTTAGAAAATAGGTGGCATACTCTTATATTTATATACAAGCGAAATATACTTTCGAAATTGCATTTTTTGCGAGATAAGGTTTTTGCTAGATTACACCTGTCACAAAGGACAACTTTATTCAAGGATAAGAAATGAGACGAAATTTCATTTTTTTGCGAGATAAGATTTTTGCTAGATTACACCTGCCACAAAGGACAACTTTATTCAAGGATAAGATATTTGCGAAATTTTATTTTTTGCGAGATAAGATTTTTGCCAGATTTTTTGCAGGATCAGATAGTTATTTTTCTAACTTATATATACCCCTTAACTGATGCATACAACTTCACATTTATACTCTCTACAATACTATTTTAATTGACAAAATGTCTCAACAAAACACTCATCCATTTGGTGATGACAATGCGGTTAGGATAATACCCGGTCCTGCTGGTATTCTTCAATTGGCGCAACTCCGTAAAACATCAGAGATTAGGGAAGGTGGTCATAACGGTGAAATGTCGACACAGGAGTACGTTAGGAAAATAACTGAGGAAGCGAGTGAGGATGATCATTTTACGCGTGGTCCTTGGCTTAGCGCGGTTCAGTATCTAGCAGCTGAAGGGAGTATCGCAACTGGTTGTTTTGGCGAATTGGAAACCTTTATCAAGAATGGGAAACTTGAAAAGGTTGTGGCAGTAATCAAGTCTTGTACCCCGAATATGTTGGGTGACTTAACAGTAACACTAAAAGATCTTTCGGGTATGATTTCTGGTACAATTCATTACAAGGTCCTTAATCACGAGGTTTATGGAAAGGCTATTAGCGTAGGAGCGGTTTTGATACTTCGTAATGTTTCAGTGTTTTCCCCTAAATCGTCGGGCCATTATCTTAACATTACATTGAAAAACATAGTTAAGATTTTCCACAAGGATACATCAGCTGTGAATTCAGGTTCTGGTGCTAGCACATCAAGGGAATCTTATTGGGCTGTTGAAATATGATACTTGTGTGAGTAACGTGTTGTATTGTTATTGAACTATGTTATTTCTTATTAGTGTTGTCTTGTATTGTTATTAAACTATGTTATTTCTTATTAGTGTTGTCTTGTATTGTTATTAAACTATGTTATTTCTTATTAGTGTTATTGAACTATGTTTAAGTTTTTTTCGCCAACATCAAGTGTGAAGTGTTCTAACACATCAAAAGAACGTTTCGATATAGTCATAATTTCATCACAAAAGAATCGTAATTTCATTTCTATTAAACATTTAAAAATACAAAAACATCAAGAAATGGTTCTACACAGCTCGCTCGCACCTAGTTTCATACAACATTAACGCCATTTTAGCTCTATACTCTTGACATTTCAATCCCACATTATCACCAAAACTTTTAATGTCGACCTTTTTTTCCCTTCGTAAGCATCTCAAGAAACTTACATGTCATGACACCACAATCTAGTGTACCATACACAAAACTTTGTTTCGGCACGTCGCTCATATATCTTAGCGAGATCTTAAAGCATTTCGGATCACGCTTTGTATTTTCAAACCAATTCATGTTTTCCAAGTCTTTTTTTATGAAATCTTTCCATATCTTCAATAAGTCTACAATTTTTTCGCCATTTTCGGGACTCTCAAGACTGTCATAAACCATCAAAACATAGCCTCAGGTTCCATCGGCATCAACCCAATCTTGTTTACCGAGATTGATTGGGAAAAAAAACCGGCTAAAAAAACAATACATATATTAAAGGGAAACACCTAAAAAGGGAAAAAAAACTGCTCAAAACTATGCTTAAAACTGCTCAAATCTGCTTAACTGCTTAAAAAATCCTTACATCTGCTCAAATCTGCTTAACTGCTTAAGTTAGCTAATATCTGCTCAAAAAAACTAAAAAAAACTAAAAACACCTAAAATCAACTATAATCTGATAAAATCTTCAAAAAAGAACTAAAAACACCTAAAATCAGCTATAAACTACAAAAACCTGCTTAACTACTTAAATCACCTAAAAAACTGCTAAAAACAACTCAAAAAAGTTTAAAAATAAAAAATTCAGCTAAAATCTGCCTAAAAGAACTAAAACTGCTAAAAATTCAGTTTAAAAATAACTTACTTGTGAGATTTTGTGCCATGATGGATACCTCGGATTTGTTCCATCTATGGTTGCTCGAAGCGCATCCACAACCGATACCATACTCAATCTCATACCGCTATCAATATGAAACGCCACTAGCTCGCTAAGCCCAAGAGTCCACTGTGCATTATGAGGCCTCTTTCTCATTATAAGCTCGATAAAGGCATTGATGTGCTGTTTAAATAATACAATAATGAACACTTGTATATACTATTGTAAATGCTTTTTAAGAATCGAAAAGTATACTTACCAATCCATCAAGCTTCCCTTCTTCTAGGTACTCAGCCTTTTCGCCTCCCGAGTAAAGAACATCCCAAAAGCTAGGGTCACATATCATGCCTTTAGGAAAGCAATCAAGGTAACAATCTGTCTTTTTCTTCTCAAATATACTATAAATGGGATATTTTTTTCTTTTAATCTTACTCAAATCTGGCAAAACGTAGTTTGGCTTGCACCTTTCTCCATTCCTATAAATTGCAATTAATCTTCTTTGCAAAAAGATTTGAGGGCTGCTGAATCTGAAGCATCTATATGTATGGCATCCTTAAACTTCTTTTGTTATATAAGAAAACAATATATTACAAGTAGCTTAGTGATATATACCTCGGTCTGAAGCATCATTATATATTAAATTCAGTCACGACTATATAACTCGGTAGTCGTCATGGGTACCGATATGGTCGTAACGGCATCTAAATGTGTATTTTTTGCCGCATCTTTGGCCACATCTTTGGCCGCATCTTTGGTATCTTTCAACACCTTTCGTTATATAAGAAAACAATAAAATACAAGTTCAAGACCATCATTATATATTAAATTCACTCTATAATTAAACAAATTGTTTAGTGATATATACCTTCGTAGTCGTCATGGGTACCGAAATGGTCGCAACCGGGGGCATGGTAGTATGGCGGTGGTGTATGTGCAACCATCTACGAGAATAACATCCTCATTGGTGACCTTTAAGCTTCAATGGAGTGCGTCTAACACGTACTTTACGTCGGATGAGCCAATCGTTAGAGATTTCTGTGCAGTCTAGGCCGTGATGTGTATGAGCGGTCCGTGACATGAAGCTGCTATGTCTCCATCCGACACGACTCCAAAGTCACGTTCATCACCCTACAAATCATATAATAACCAAAAAAAATTAATATCAAACTTAAAAGCAAGACGTTCAAACTAAATAATCAAAATCATATACAAATAAAATACCTCCAATGCAACAGGCTCCAATCTTTCCAGTTATCATTTGTTTTCTTTGTATATCAGTAATCAATAAGCGCTTTTTTTCCTTGTACCAAATTACTGTCAAATCACCGAGTTACAGCTTCACACATTATCGTTCACATTTGTTTCGTCTATCACAGTTATTGCTTTCAACAAAACATATATGTCACAGGCTCCAAAATTCAATTATCATTTGTTTTCTGTTAAGACTTCAATGTAAAAATATTTCAATAAAAAAATAATATATTACTAATGAACTAGGCTTTACAAATAACATACCTCCAACGCAAGCAATCGAGACTCTAAAGTACCAATAGTACCATGTAAACTCGAAACGGTCTCAGTGAGAGTAGCAACAGTGCCCTCCAATTTAGTAACTGTCGTCATCAACTGGTCATACGTAGGGTCTTGCAATGATGATTCTGATGAACCTCTCTTCCTTTTCTTCTCACTTATGCCGTCTTTTTCAATGTCGAGTTGCTCACTTACTACCTCACTTTGAACATGTTTACCTTCAAAAGCATATTTATGTTTGGTCAAAAAAACGCATCTTACAAACAATCTGTCTTTACTTGTTCTATGTTCTCGATCTTAAAAGTTGTTAAATGTTTTATGATTTAAGTGTTTAACTACTGTTATATAAAAATTGAAACTACTTCTATATAAAACTACTACTACTACTGTTATATATTGTAAACTTTGCTATTTTATTTTACATATTGTGTAAACTACTACTACTACTGTTATATATTGTAAACATGTTTACCTTCAAAATACTCCAAAGAGGCCTTCCACCAATCAGTCTCGCTCTCGGCTTTAGTAGGTGTAAGGGTTTCCAATGGTGGGGCTAACTGATCACCAACGAACAAAGTACAACATCTCGACCAAGTAAACGGTTGTGTCGACTCCCAAGCCAAAGCCCTCGGAATTTTCTCCGTCGGCTGTTTGTGGACATAACGATGTGTAGCTGGGATGGCCTCCAATATCCATATCTATAAAATAGTAAAAACAACATAAAAAACAAAATAAAACATGTATAACAAATAAACCTAGTAAAAATTACCATAAAAGCCCAAACAAATCCAGTCATCGTGTATTGGATTTTTTCCCCTTTCTCGCGCTTGGCATCATGAAGCAACTTGCGTCTAGGTAAAGCATCTCTAAGCTGCGAATATGTATATTGCCAAATATATGACCCACATGGAAAAATATTCCAACAATTTGATAAATGCTCAACCAACTTCAACATATCATCAGAAACATTGTGTGACAATTGGTGGCCTAAGAATCCTTGTTGTAACAACACCAAAAGACATATCCTAACTGCATCATTGTCTTCCAAAACAAGCGTACGCTTACGCATCTTATCAAAAATATCAATAACATCGCCTAATTTAACCGAAACGTTTGCTTCAATATGAGGGAAAATCCTATTCCTAAATGGGTTGTCAGTCAAGTTCTTCACCCACTTTTTCATATACATATTGCAACCAAAACGTAAACCGGTTACCAAACAAAACTCTTGGCGTCTAAAGTGAATTTGTTTACCTAATATGAGAAATGAGAGCTCATTTTCTTTGCCTTCGACCATACAAGCAAGTACCGTATGAATCAAAAGTTGGCTATTCTTTTTTAGGCCAACGTTGAGCCAATGTCCAAAACATGTTTTCTCGAATATTTCAAATTGGGTAGGAGTGAGAGCTTCACGTATCTCCTTAACAACATCAATTTTTGCCTTAATCGTTACAGTCGGCGGCTGCAAAAGAAAAAAAGTGTCATGTTTTGACTAGTGTAATCATTTGATCATTGCCTCGTTGGCACTTCTATTTATGCATAGATAAAAGACTAATCAACTCTGCAACTTTTCATGCTAGTGATTGATGTTGATTATCAAGATACAAACAAAATGTTTCCGTTTCCGTGGTTAAGAAAAATAAAGAAAGAAAAGCATAGATGTGAATGGGCAATGAAACTTGTTAAGGTGTTACACATTAAATAAAATGATGTTCGGTGTCCTAATGGGATGCCAAGGTTATGTACTTATGTCACCGTTCCAAAATAGTTTATAAAACACACATGGTGTGTTACGATGTATTTTAAACATATTTATTTGGCTTAATCTATGCAAATGATAGACTAGCTATTTATTTTTCGTATTCTGAAACAGGTTTTTTAAGCGAGTTCTCAACTGTCATTGTAGCAGCTGAGTAGTTATGCATTACTTTAGTGCAACTTTTTCAACCCACCTATAACAGTGCTTACAACAGCACATACTCTTCACACGATATATTTTTCACAAGGCTGATGAGCTTCTTCTCAACTGCTTGAATGACGATGGTCAATCCATTGAGCCTGCATGGTAGTTTAATATCCATGTGTATGTTTATAAGCATATGATATTGTTTGAATTGGTTGTTATAATAATTCTTTTTCTTTTTGACAAAGGTTTATTCCAATCATCCCAATGGTTCTGGTAAACGAAAGTGAAGGAATAGGGACTGGATGGAGTTCATTTATTCCAAATTATAATCCACGAGACATTATTGCTAACCTAAAACGCCTACTAAATGGTGAAGTAATGGTGCCTATGCATCCGCGGTATAAATGGTTTAAAGGAATTATTTAGAAGAAAACATCAAATGAAACTGGATATACCACAATAGGAATTATGGAGGAAAAAGAGGACGAGAATGCTCTTAGTGTCACTGAACTCCCAGTAAGGAGGTGGACTCAAGAATACAAGGAATTTTTAGACGCAACTGCATAGGAGGGGAAGGACAAAATACCTTTCATCAAGGTAAATTGACAAGTTTTAAATAGTTAACACATACAGTACATTGTATTTTTATTTTATTATCTTTATAGCTCTTATATTGCAACCACCTGCTCTTTTTGCAGGATTACACGGCTCACAATGATGATACTAGTGTGCATTTTGAAATTATCATGACTGAAGATCAAATGAACACAGCAAGACAAGAAGGGTTCTTGAAGAAATTTAAGCTAACAACTACATTAAGCACATCGAGCATGCATCTGTTTGATGCAAATGGTGTAATAAAGAAGTACGACACCCCTGAGCAAAGTAAGTATGAAATTTATGATAAAAAAGATTGATTTATGCTCTTAATTGGTTCACTGACTGTTCATCTTTTTTCTGTGTACAGTTCTTGAGGATTTCTTTCACCTCCGTCTTGACTTTTATGAAAAGAGGAAGGTAAGTTGGATACTT